>LPNX010251707.1:314912-381592 GCA_001517045.1 Pseudotsuga menziesii | reverse complement strand
ATGGTAGACGCTGAGGATATTCAATCTGAAACGGCCTTGCATGTAAAACTCCACAACGCATGCAGAATTGAGTCTGACTGGTGGAAACTCAAAGCTAGGAATGATTGGCTGATTGAAGGCGACAGGAATTCAAGTTACTTTCATAAACAGGCCGCAGCCAGGCAAAATTATAATTATGTGCAGAAAATCCACACTCAGGAAAGTATTATCACCGATCATGATCAAGTCAAGGAGGAAGCGACTAGGCACTTCAGCGCCCTCTTCAGCGACCAGCCTGTCCCGGAGGATGCCGATCTTATGAGGTTGATCCCCAAAGATATATCTGTCAATGATAACGAATCCCTCATGCAGGCTATCACGATGGAGGAGATCAAGAGGACAGTTGACAGCATGAAGGATAACAGAGCTCCGGGACCTGATGGGTTTAATGCCACCTTCATTAAGCTCTGCTGGAACATTATAAAGAATGACTTATTCAGGATGATCAGGAAATCTCAGAGGTGCAGTAAGATCGGAGGCAGCACCAACTCAACCTTCTTAGCTCTCATACCAAAAGAGAAGGAGGCCAAATCCTTTGACAGGTTCCGGCCTATTTCATTGTGCAACGTAGGTTATAAAATCATCACTAAGTTAATGGCAAGCAGGCTCAAACATATCCTTCCAAGACTGATCCCTAAGAACCAAGGAGGCTTTGTTAAAGGCAGGAAGATCTGGGAAAATATCATTTTAGTCCAAGAGGCTATACACTCCAGTCTGACGAACAACGACAAGGGAATGGTGGTTAAAATTGACCTGGCCAATGCCTTCGACAGAGTCAGCCATCCCTTCCTCTTCCAGGTTATGCAGAAATTTGGATTTGCTCCGGAATTTATCTCTTGGGTCAGGGCCTGTATCAGCAAGCCGTGGATTGCCCCGCTCGTCAATGGAAGAGCTGCCCCCTTCTTCCAAGCCACGAGAGGTCTGAGGCAAGGTTGCCCGCTCTCCCCCCTCCTTTATGCTATCCAAGCTTCAGTCCTAAGCTTTCAGTTAGACTCCACCAGGCTAGACCAAGAACTCCCCGGCATCAAGATGGCTAGGGGCATCAAAGAGATCAATCATGCGCAGTTTGCGGATGATACAATCCTGCTAGGTGGTGCTAGCATCATTATAGCCCGCAGATTCAATGCTGAACTTAATCGCTACAACCTAGCTTCTGGAAGCCAAGTCAATCTAAGGAAAAGTCACATATATGGCTGGAATATCAATCCTAGGGAAATGACTGACATAACTCGAGGACTCAACATGGCAGGGGCTACTGATTGGGATTCCTTCACCTATCTGGGGGTTCCCATCTTCAAAACCAAGGCCAATAGCTCGGCCTGGAGCCCAATTGTGGAGAAAATAAAATTCAAAATCCAGGGATGGGGCTCACTCTGGTTAAATTTAGCCGGTAAGGTGGTCCTCATCAAGGCTGTCCTAAACAGTTATCTGATTTACCAGAGCGCTCTTCTTCTGGCACCGGCCAAAATCATTAATCTGATTGAAGGAATGATAAGGTCCTTCCTCTGGCAAGGAGGGAATGCAGGCAGAGGCAAAAAGTTTGCCTTGGTGAGCTGGAAGACCATTAAATTGCCAAGATCCGAGGGAGGCCTTCATATTAGAGACCTCAGATTGCAAAATTTGGCATTGGGGGCCAAGTTGCTCTGGAACTTGCTTGCCCCTAAGCCATCCTGGTCCAGCCTTGTTCTGAGAGCGAAGTACTTCAACGGAACGAGGTTCAACCGCTTGGAAGAGGGCCACGTGATTAAGAAAGGATCTCCCATCCAAAAAATATGCACTAAGGCGCTCCCTCACCTCCAGGCCGGTCTTTACTGGGTCCCAGGCAATGGGAAACTTATCAACGTTTGGCAGGATAACGTTCTTGGCAAAATCCCCCCTCACATCCCTCGCCTGCAGCAATGGATGGAAGCGCAGGGGCTGAATACTCTCTGGGATTTATCCAAGTGGGAAATCGCTGAGCCACAGCGCTGGGCTGGCTGGAATCTGCCAGAAGTTCCGGAGGATCTAGCTGTAGATCGATCTCATCTACTCGCCCACCTGGCTGGAATCGCCCCCATCAGCCAAAAAAAAGAGACCAGCGTGGATGGGGTGAGAAAAGTGGAAATTACTCCACGGCTGAAGGATACCAGCAATTCTCTGCAAACTTTAACGTCCCAGTCAATCCACGTCTCTGGAATTATATCTGGAACAATGCAACACTGCCCAAGATTGATCTCTTCATCTAGACACTATTGCATGGTAGAATACTCACGGGAGAGAATCTGGAGCTGAGGGGGCTCGCTGGCCCTTTTAGATGCTCGCTGTGTGCTGGAGCGGTTGAAAATATCAGCCATCTGTTTTTACTTTGCCCATATGCCATTTCAGTGTGGAATACGGTGCTGGATCGATGGGGGGGAGTGAAGTTGCCGGACAGCATACAGGATTGTTTTACTCACTGGGAAAGTCTTTATCAGGGCGAGCTGAGCCAGAAACGGGGAGTGAGAGCCTGCTGGCTTAAAATCCCCAAATTAATCTGCTGGTGTTTGTGGAATGAAAGGAATTATAGGATTTTTCAGGAAAGGAGTCAGCCTGAATGGAGGACAGCCATCAAAATACAAGCCTTGCTAGCAGAAGTGATCAGTACTTCCAAGATTCCCAGCAACAAAGGAAGTATGACGGATAAAGAGAAAGAGTGGATGGAGAGCCTCAAGCCCCCGACAGTGAACATTGTTGATACAAAAAAATTGGAAGCCTGGGAAATCAGGATGGATAATTCTCAATTCGAAAATTGGCTAAAGGAAAGGAAAAATTTTAAGCTATTCTTTGACGGGGCTTCCAAAGGGAACCCAGGAATGGCCGGGGGAGGGGGAGTCATTGTCAATCCTGATAGGATTGTTGAGGTGGAATACTGCTGGAATATTGGTCATGAAACCAATAATATCGCTGAAGCCTATGGGCTTTGGCAAGGAATAAAGCTGCTGCTGGATAAAAGAGTTGAAGAGGTAATGGTCTTCGGGGATTCCAGGGTTATCATTCAGGCTATGAACAGCAGAAAGAAGTGCAACAATAACAGGACAGCAAGACTAATAAGGAGAATCAGATCCAACATCAAACTGTTCAGAAGTGTTCGCTTTCTCCATATCCTTAGGAACTTGAATGGCTTGGCAGACACTGCAGCCAATAAGTCCATAGCCTTGGGACTGCATGATCTATCTGTGAACCTGGTTATTAGTAGTGTCATCCCTCCCTAGGTCCTCGGAAAGCCTCCGGTTGAAGGAAGTGGTGTCTTGAATGCCTGCCGTATTGTATTCTTCTTCAGTGCTTCTTAGCTGAGTTTCAATAAAATCATAACCGTTTTTGTTAAAAAAAAAAATAATAATAATAATATATCCTTACATTTAATAAAATAAAATTATTACAAAGTCTTTTGAATTAAATTTTGTTTTTATTATTTAAAAAAAATTAATTATTTATAATATTTTAATTATATCTAATAATTTTCTTAATATTTTAATCTTTATTTTTTAACTACTATATAAATAAATTATTGAGAATTTCCATTACTTATGTCACCCAACTTTATTTTGTAACACCAAAATATTTATTTTTTTAATCTTTTTATTTTACAATATAAATAAATTGTTGAAAACCAGCACTACTTATGTGGACAAAGTTGTCAAACTTAATTCAATTTATTAAAAAAAAAGCAAATGCTTGTCTTTCTTTGACCAAAGTTGTCAAACTTAATTCAATTTATTTATAATAATAAAAAAAGCAAATGCTTGTCTTTCTTTGTGTAATTCTTATGGTTTCCAATATACTTAACCTTTTGTACTTTCCATCTCTTATTTTATTTAATGAGGTCATGTTGCCCTCATCGTCTCCTTGCTACGTAGACCTCTTCATCTCAACTATTAGTTACACTACTAAGATGCTCATCCAAAGCAATGTTAAACATGGAAATGAAGGATACTAAGATGCTCGTCAAAAGCAATGTTAAACATTTAAACGAAGCATACTAAGATGCTAGTCAAAAGCAATGTTAAACATTTGAACGAAGAATAAAAAGATTTTGACAATGTTAACCAAAAAAAATTAAAGAGTTTTCAATGGAATAAATATTTTTTTCCAGCTAGGGTTTCTTGGTTTGGCATGGCAAATCTGGTCTTGGAGCAGTGGCCCCCCCTAACTTGTGATGAACAAGCCTTTTGCTCTTTGGTTGTTTTGCTTAACGTTGGTCCTCCTAAAATCCTTCCTTAGAAGTTTGTCAAGAAACTTGATGACTTTTCCGAAGTGGACCTTTCGATGGCTCTGTTAAGACAGAAGGCATTAACTCTTGGAGATCGTGGGCTTATTGGACAATTAACAGGTATGTGGCGTTCACTTCGCTCTATGGAAATTTGGTCGCAAAAGAATTGGCATGTGCTAATAAAAAGTAGAATGAGTCAATTTTTTTGTGGACGAAGGTATTATGCTTTCCTATTTCAAACAAAGGAGGATATAGATCTTATCTTCAAAGGAGGGCCTTATTTTTTCAATAATCAAGGCATGTATCTAAATCGATGGACTCCATATTTTAACCCTGAGTTGGATGTAGCATTCATTGTCCCAGTGTGGGTTTGTCTCCCTCATCTTCCTCTTCTTATTGGGATGAGGATAGCATAGCAAGTACCAGAAACAAACTGGGGAAATATTTGGACAAAGCCAAGCCAAAATCCAACATGTTTGCTTGTGCTAGAATTTGTGTTGAAGTATATTTGGAAAAAGGGATTCCATAAGCCACAGTTCTTAAACTTGATAACTGGAACCATATTAAAAAATTGCACTACGAGCAACTTCCCTTTAAATGCAAAGTCTGTCATGAATATGGCCATGTTATGAAAGATTGCAAAAACAATCCTAAACAACAAGAAATAGAGCAAAATGTTGAATCGACCTAGCAAACGGTTAAGAAAAAAATGGGAAATAAGCAATATCCCTTATCGTCGAAGGTCCTGGGGCCGACATCATTTGGTCCTTCAAGTTCAAACCTAGTTGCGCTTGCAGATGCTGAAAACCCCTCATCTTCCTCCTCGACAAAAGGTCTCCCATCTAATCGATTTGAAATCTTATCTTAGATTGATTCCACGGAGGAATAACCTCTCAACCCCATGCCTCCGATAGTTCATGTTCTGACCTTCGTGGAAGTAGTTTCTCCTACAATGACCCCCCTAGTTCAGCTTTTCCCCCTAGGGTTTCCTCCTTAAAATTTGAAATCGACCCAGTGGGAGCCATGGAAGAATATTTTAGTTCTCAAGCAACAGTCACCGGGGTTCTTACAAGGCGAATAACCCAACAACACTCAAGTGATGTCGAAGAAGATATCGAGGAAGAAATCCATCTTAAAAAATCAGGAAGGAAATCAGGAAAAGAAGTTCGAGAGGAGGTCATCCAAAAAGATAAATTGTTAGGGAAGCAAGCCACAATAGAGCAATCCTTATCTTCAACAGGAAAATTCTCTTCAAGAAGCACAAGGGGACAACAAAGCATAGGAGGGGGCGAAAATAATAGTGGTAAATAATGAAAGTGGTCTCTTGGAACTATAGAGGCCTGGGAAGCACTTACAAGAGGAAAGCAATGAAAGATCTTATTGTAGGTGAGAAACCAATGGTTCTTCTTATCAAAGAGGCAAAACTATCTTATAAAGAAATGCAACAAGTGGGAAAACTTCATAACAAACTATCATACACTAGCGTGTATCCTAAATAATTAAGAATGTTAATCAAGGAATATCAAAAGATGCTTTTTTAATTGGCTAGAATTGCTCACATCCTATTGAAAATATTTTTTATTTATTGTAAAGTAGTTAAATGAGTCTACTCACCAAAAAATATTTGAGCCCAAAAAAAGAAAATCAGGACAAATTTTGATCAAAAATATAAGTTAACTGGCCATTTTCTTAAAGCAAGCATCGTCACCCAACCGAAATTTCCAACCCACTGTGAGTTTAACATAGGTTAAGCGTATGGAGATTCAAAATTGCATTAAATTGACACCGTTAGTAACAGTCTTGGAAGTGTAAGACATGCCAGGAATGGGTGGCGCAGTTATGATATGAGCCACCTTTAGATCTACGTGGTGGAATGAAAAATTAAGAATCCGTGATCGATTGAGCATGGTAGGTAGTTTCAAAAAAATTCATTTCTCATGAATTTGAATGAGTGATTTTTATAACAATGTGTTTTGTTTTGGACTGCCTAGTGTTTTGGACTACCTAGTACCCTGCAACATAACCAAACAAACATATAACATAATTCTGATTATGTAAAAACATCTTGTGGATACCTTCAAAATTTTAAATTGGCATAAGAAGCAGCATTACCTGATGAGACTCCTTTGGCGTGAAGTCTACCAACCTTGACTCATCCACACAAAATCATATTATTCTGACTCAGGTACGCCTGCATTGTACTTCATCCAGTCCCATCCTTATCTCAAGTGATAGTAAATTGCACTTGCCTGTCACTTCTGTTGATGGTAAAAAATGGAAAGAATACGGACAATATCATATAGAATAAGATTGTAATGAATGTGCTCTAAAAAAATCTGTAGAATGCACTTGGTTGATATGGCATTGTGATATGGATTGGCTTTATTAGTTGCTCATATAGCTTTGATGTCAATGTTACAGTCTGTTAATGTGATAGCTGTTAAGATCAATATGTGTACATTTATCCAGCAATGAAGCTGTTATCTATTTTGGGAAAGTTGTTAAGTCGTTTCTACAGTCTACCGTAGTCTCGAAGGTTGTTTTTTTCATTACTGTTCAATTTTTCTTTCACTTGGTTTTTGACATTGTTGTTTAATTTGTCTTTCACTTGGTTTTTGACATTGTTGTTTAATTTGTCTTTCAATTTTTCTTTCACTTGGTTTTTGACACTGTATTTTGTACATCATCTTCATGAATTAATAAATATTTCCACGTTCTACAACCGGTTTTTTTATTTTGGTTCAAAAAGTGCCTGATGTATGCATTTTTACAAAGCATGGGATTTTTAGTCTTAAAATGATTATATCAACAAATTTGACCATGAAGATACCATGAATTTATCATAATAAAGAGTATCATAGTGTAGGCATTAAACATATACTTATTCATAATTTGTAAGTATTTTGGTGAAATTGAAATTAACCGCTAAAATCCTGATTTGTTATGTAAAAAACATAGTGTTAATCTACAAAAATGGGCTTAACAAAATGCACGCCACAGTCCATACATATATTATTAATTTAAAGTAATACCATGGGATTGAAGACATATATATGTTTGAAAAAATCCCCTTTCAGTTTCCTAAAATTATGTTTCATTTGCCCGCAGTTATTTTGACAAAATAACAAATTTTATGTTTGGACCAAGTCTTACCATGTTCATAAAAATGCTTGCCTAACCTTCACTATTGAGTATTTTTTAGTGATTTAAGTTGGAAATGGTGTGGCTTACTATTTTCCACCTTACTGTACGTATAGGTTTTCAATTTGGATTCCAAAAGTGTCTGCAGTGTCATTTTTGCAGAGAATGAGATTTTTAGACTTAAAATGAGTCAACAAATTTGACCATTCATATATTATGACTTTATTATAGTAAAGAGTATCATACTTTATGCATTAAAGATGTACATATTCATAATTTTTAAGTATCTTGGTCAAATTCAAAATTAATCAGTAAAATCCTGAGTTGTTATGTAAGAAACAGAGTGTAAATCTGTAAAACTAGGATTACAAAAATGCATGCCACAACCTGGGCCCACAGCACCAGGATAGTATCCTACTTATATCATACTATAAGTATTATACATGTATGAATTATTATATTTTATAAGTAGCATTGTCATAATTGGAAAAGAATGTCTAAATTCATAATTTTGTTTTGTAAAAACAAAGAGTAAATCTGGAAAAATGGGCTTAGAAAAATGTCTGCCATAATGTTTTTAGAGGTAAATTATAAAACCCAATGCCATATACATGGAGCTATATAAACTATGGACAAAAACCTCCTTCATAATTTTTAAAATATGTTTATTTTGTGTACAGTAAAGTTTTGAAAATTGCAATTTTTCTATTTTGAACTTTATTTGACTAGGTCTGTAAAATACACACCTAGCCCTCATTGCTTAGTATTTTTTAGTGATCTCATTGGATATGGTGTTTTTTATTGTTTAAACCTTCCCGTACTTCTATTTTTCTAATCTTGCCTAAAAACATGACAATTGTCCAAAAACATTGCAAGGTTGCCTTGTAAATGTGAAATACCTGCTTAGTCCACTAAAATGCAAGCATAAGTTCCATCCTTAGGTATTTTTAAGTGGCTTAAGTTGGAGAAAATATGTTTCTTTTTCCCATGTTCTTACACATGTCCAAATATGTCTCATAATATTTGCATGAAGACCAGATATGTCTCATAACATTTGCATAAGGATCTTGTAGTGGGCCCACAACCTCAAGATAATATTCTATTTATATCATACTATATGTATTATACATGTATGAATTATCATAATTTATAAGTAGCATGGTCATAATTGAAAATAATGTCTAAATTCACAATTTTGTTTTGTAAAACCAGAGTGTAAATATGTAAAAACGGGCTTAGAAAAATGCCCACCATAATGTTTATAGAGGTAATTTTAAAAACCTAATTCCATATACCTGGAGCTATATATACTATGGACAAAAACCTCCTTCATACTTTTTAAAATATGTTTATTTTGTGTACAGTAAAGTTTTGAAATTGCAATTTTTCTGTTTTGAACTTTATTTGACTAGGTCTGTAAAATGCACGCCTAGCCCTCATTGTTTAGTATTTTTTAGTGATCTCAGTTGGATATGGTGTTTTTTTATTGTTTTACACCTTCCTGTATTTCTATTTTTCTAATCTTGGCTAAAAACATGCTTGCTGTGCAAAAATATTGCAAGGATGCCTTGTAAATGTGAACTGCCCGCTTAGTCCACTAAAATGCAAGCATAAGTTCCATCCTTAGGTATTTTTAAGTGGCTTAAGTTGGAGAATATATGTTTCCTCCTCTCATGTTCCTGTATTATTCCATATTTTCTTTTTGAGCCATAAAAAGTTTTTTTTTTATACAAAAAAACTATATTTTGTATTAATGTTGATTATTTTGTTGATTTTACAGAATAATTTATAAATGGATCATTCGAACTAGTCATCTCAACAAAATATTTCTCTAAAAATAGGCCGACACAAGGAAGTATAATTGATTAATATTCCAATTTTGCCCCCACATGATATTTTCCTTCAATTCACTCCTGCTGGGGGTAAAAAAGTTGCTATTCGTGCTGTCCGTCAACAATGTCAAGCACTTACAGATCAGAACTCCATACCAAAAAAATAATACTATGAATTTCCATCAAACAATCGGAAATCATGCAGTTACTGTTGAAATTAGATGTCCTGTATGTAAGCAATGTGTGACAAACAACAACGTTTGTCAACAACCTAAGCAGCCTTTGATTCCAATTACAATTGAGGGAAATGGTAATGTACAAGATATAACTCTTGACCATACTATTAACTCTGATTCACATAATGTGGTCTGAAATGTCCCTCAAAGATCAACTGTTGATGATGTTTCCATTACAAATAATTTGTATCGAAGTATAGAAGGTTGTTTTGCTCAACAACCTAGGTTTCCTTTGTCTTCGGTTATGGTTGAAGGGAATGAAAGTGTAATCCTACCTAGTGGACAACAATTTGAACATGCATCCCTTGAGAAGTTGGATACAACTAGAAGTCATGAAACAATTGAAAGAACTACCTTTCATGAACAAATGGATAGAAATGAACCTACAAAAAAATCAAAATTTTGCAGATGCACAAGCTTAAGTAGAAATGACTGAGGGACAAATGGATAGAAATGCACCTACATAAAATCAAAATTCTGCAGATGTACAGCCTTTAGTACAAATTCTTGAAGGACAAATGGATAGAAATGCAACTATAGAAAATCAAAATTATGCAGATGTACAAGCTTTAGTACAAATGCCTGAAGGACAAATGGATAGAAATGCAACTACAGAAAATCAAAATTCTGCAGATGTAGAAGCTTCAGTAGAAATGCCAAAAGGACAAATGGATAGAAATGCACCTAAAGAAAATCAAAATTCTGTAGATGTACAAGCTTCAGTACAAATGCCTGAAGGGTGTTCAACAAATCAAACTACATATGTTGTAACTAGAAGGTCAGCAGGAAACCGCTTAAGGACATCCTTATTGAGTCTTAAGAAGCGGTTTGGATGGTTTAACCGTGGACTAAATGAGGGGAACAAAAAATTTAAGGAAATTGGTAGATGGTTCTTTGGGAAGTCACTTGAAGATGTAGATGAAAATGACATTATTTTTGGAATTGGGTACTTCATGAGAAAAAAACTATAGTGAAGATTCTAAATTTGAGGATGTTCTTGAACACCTAGATGGAGTGCTTCATAAACTTCAATCAATTGTTATGCAAGATATCTGTAATGATTTTATGCCTAGGAATATGGCTTCTGTATTTATTGAATCAAGCATGAGCCATAAGGCTTTGCAATGTCTGAAGTGGATTGACTGTCATGGTGTATTGCAAGGGGTTAGTCCAACTTCAGTTTCCAAGGAGATGAAAAAGTGGAGCAAAGAAGCCGAGGATATTGATATGGGTTGGGAGAGAACTGATGGTCTCACATATGGAGTTAGAGTGAAGCAAGTAAAGTCATATGCTTCCTTTATGGTTGAGTTATATGAAAAGAGGACTGGAAGTAGAGTCATTGAAGTTTCTTTCAAACTTGGTATTGATTCTCGTGTACATTATGATCGAGGTGGGCAAGTATGTGAGATATTATTTGAGTTACTAGAAGATAGTGGGTTGATGTCTTGTGTAAGTAAGCCTTGGAAAATGGGATGGAAAGGAAGAATATAAACAGGTTTTAGCACATGTTGCTGATCCTACAAATGGGGATAACTTAATGAATCAGATAAACAAACTTTCACAAGACGGGATCCTAATGCCAGATGGAAGGGTAGTGGAAGTGAATTTGTTCGAGTGCCATGATCTAGTGGCCATATGCAGTTTAGTATGCAATAATAGTGTTTCTCCAATGGGGAATAATTTTTGTCCCTGGTGCATATGCCATAAAAAAGCTATACACATGGTTGCAAATAAAATCAAAATTCAAGATGGGGATACTATTCCTAGCATTTCCAAGTTTTATGCAATGTCACCGAACTTGCTCATAGTACGTTTTACATATTTATTAAAATTTTACTGATTTTTGTTGATATATTACCATGACTTTCTTAATCTTACTTTGTGTTAAAACTTTAGGAATTGAATCCTGCTTTGGAACAAAACATTGAAGGATGGGAAGAAAAACTGGATGAGTGTATTACATACATTCAACTAGCCGTTCCAAAGCATTGAAGGATGGGAAGAAAAACTGGATGAGTGTATTACATACATTCAACCAGCCTTATGCAGCAGAGAATTGAATATTCTTAAAAAGTATCTCATGAGTAGAACAAAAGGATTTAAAATGTTTTTTTATAGTACTAATTTTCATTTCCTTTCTTAATTCTAATATACATCTAACTCTATATTGTTTATTTATTTACTACTTTGTTTATTATTTTTTATATATTATATAGTTGATTATTTTTTAAATATCTTTTATTTTATATATTGTATATAATAATAATAATAATAAGAGTATATATCCTTAAATAAATGTATTCATGTCAATAAAATAAAATTCTTACAAAGACTTTTGAATTTAAATTTTATTATTTTGAAAATTTTCAATTATTAATTATTTAATTATATTTAATACTTTTCTTAATACTTTAATCTTTATTTTTTCACTACTTTAAACTTTATATATAAATAAATTATTGAGAATTTCCATTACTTATGTCACCCAACTTTATTTTGTAACACTAAAATATTTATTTTTTTAATCTTTTTATTTTAAAATATAAATAAATTGTTGAAAACCAAAGAATTTCCATTACTTGTGTGACCAAAGTTGTCAAACTTAATTCAATTTATTAAAGAAAAAAGCAAATGCTTGTCTTTCTTTGTACTTATACTTTTTCCAGAAGAAAATATTGGTTCCTTGATATTCAAATAGAATCAAAGGTAACTTTTTACATCATCTAGCTAGGCTTTCACAAATAAGCGTTCAGCAGCAAAAATATCAGTCAAAAGACTCAGCAACAATCAACATACAAAAAAACAACGTCTCCACAGAGGGAAGTCATGCTCTAAGATATCATCCACTAACTCCAAAAGACCCCCTAGTTACAGAGAAACACTACGCCAATGTCTTATGGCTAATCCAAAGAAACACCTCTGGGGTCAACTAAACATAGGGAAGAGTTCACCTCTAACATCCAAAGGATGTATTCATACACACATTCATCAAAAGATGAGGAGAATCAAAGAGTGATACAAGCTAAAATAGCTGTAAAGTATCCTTAAGAACACATACCCTCTCAAAAAATTCTGAAAAATGTAGAAGGCTCGAGGCCAAAGATAGAGCTTCTTTGGATAAGCCATCAACATTAACATTGTGTTCTTTGTAAACATGAGAGACATCAAAATGGAGAAAGTATGATTCTAGCTCTGTGATATATAGACACCAGCCGTCAAGATTAAGAGCAAAAAGTATGATTCTTTGTACTTATACTTATGTGACCAAAGTTGTCAAACTTAATTCAATTTATTAAAGAAAAAAGCAAATGCTTGTCTTTCTTTATGTAATTCTTATGGTTTCCAATATGCTTGACCTTTTGTACTTTCCATCTCTTAGTTTATTTAATGAGGTCATGTTGCCCTCATTGTCTCCTTGCTACGCAAAACCTCTTCATCTCAACTCTTAGTTACACTACTAAGATGCTCATCCAAAGCAATGTTAAACATGGAAATGAAGGATACTAAGATGTAGTCAAAAGCAATGTTAAACACGTAAACGAAGCATACTAAGATGCTAGTCAAAAGTAACGTTAAACATGTGAACGAAGAATAAAAAGATTTTGACAATGTTAACAAAAAAAATTAAAGAGTTTTCAATGGAATAATTTTTTTTCGCCTAGGGTTTCTTGGTTTGGCATGGAAAATCTGGTCTTGTAGCAGTGCCCCCCCCCCCAACTCGTGATGAACAAGCCTTTTGCTCTTTGGTTGCTTTGCTTAACGTTGGTCCTCCTAAAAACCTTCCTTAGAAGTTTGTCAAGAAACTTCATAACTTTTCCAAAGTGGACCTTCCGGTGGCTCTGTTAAGATATAAGGCATTAACTCTTGGAGATCTTGGGCTTGTTGGACAATTAACAGGTATGTGGCGATCACTTCGCTCTATGGAAATTTGGTCGCAAAAGAATTGGCATGTGCTGATAAAAACTAAAATGAGCTGTTTTTTTTGCGGAAGACAGTATTATGCTTTCCTATTTCAAACAAAGAAGGATAGAGATCTTATCTTAAGAGGGGGGCCTTATTTTTTCAGTAATCAGAGCATGTATCTGAATCGATGGACTTCATATTTTAACCCTGAGTTGGATGTACCATTCGTTGTCCCAATGTGGGTTTGTCTTCCTCATCTTCCTCTTCTTGTTGGGATGAGGATAGCCTAGCAAGTATCGAAAACAAACTAGGGAAATATTTGGACAGAGCCGAGCCAAAATCCAACATGTTTGCTTGTGCTAGAATTTCTGTTGATGTAGATCTGGAAAAAGGGATTCCAAAAGCCACAGTTCTTAAACTTGATAACTGGAACCATATTCAAAAATTGCACTACGAGCAACTTCCCTTTAAATGCAAAGCCTATCATGAATATGGCCATGTTGTGAAAGATTGCAAAAACAAGTCTAAACAACAAGAAATTGAGCAAAATGTTGAATCGACCTAACAAACAGTTAAGAAAAAAATGGGAAATAGGAAAGATCCATTATCGTAGATGGTCCTAGGGATGGAATCATTTGGTCCTTCAAGTTCAAACCTATTCGTTCTTGCAGTTGCTGAAAACCCCTCATCTTCCTCCCTGACGAAAGGTCTCCCATCTAATCGATTTGAAATCTTATCTCAGATTGACTCCACAGAGGAATAACCTTTCAACCCCACGCCTTTGATAGTTCATGTTCCGAACTTTGTTGAAGTAGTTTCCCCTACAATGACCCCCCTGGTTTAGCTTTTCCCCCTAGGGTTTCCTCCTTAAAATTTGAAATCGACCCAGTGGGAGCCATGGAATAATTTTTTAGTTCTCAAGTGACAGTCGTTGGGTTTCTTACAAGGCGACAAACCCAACAACACTCAAGTGATGTCGAAGATGATATTGAGGAAGAAATCCATCTTAAAAAACCAAGAAGGAAATTAGGAAAAGAAGTTTGAGAGGAGGCCACCCAAAATGATAAATTGTTAGGGAAGCAAGCCATGATAGAGCAATCCTTATCTTCAATAGGAAAAATCTCTTCAAGAAGCACAAGGGGACAACAAAGCACAGGAGGGGGGAGAAATAATAGTGGTAAATAATGAAAGTGGTCTCTTGGAACTATAGAGGCCTGGGAAGCACTTATAAGAGGAAAGCAATGAAATATCTTATTGTAGGCGAGAAACCAATGGTTCTTATTGTCCAAGAGGCAAAACTATCTTATAAGAAAATGCAACAAGTAGGAAAACTTTTTTGGAAAATTAGCAATTAAGTAATGATAAGATCCAGAGGGGCTTCAGGTAGGTTAGCAACCCTCTGGGACGACTTCAACCTAGAGAAACAATGTGAAAAAGTCACTCAGCATTGTATCTACACTAAGTTGATCAACAAAAACATTAGGAAAGTCCACATAATCTTTAATGTCTACGTTCCCTAGCTCCATTATGAAAAATGGACATGTTGGGACTCTTTGACAAATTTGTGTCCATTTCATTATTTTTTTACATTTTTGTTCATATTGGAGGAAAAATCGTTTTGTGTCCATTCATTATTTTATTACATTGTTAATGTTGACAATAAATTGTTTACTGTAAACTTATCTTGTTTGCCATGTTCTCTTAAAGAATTCAGTTTTTTTCTTTGTCATGTTCATTTCTAATGAAATTGCATATCAACCACTCCCCCCTCTTCTTGTAGCCATTCCCCCTAGGCGATCGAGCTTTCTCTAATTTTGGTGGGTGTAATGATGACAAAAGCAGCTATGGATATTGAGTGGGAGAACATGAAGCAAGTGATACATACATTCATGACAATGGTATTAATTCCTCTTACTTCATTTCCAATGGGTTGATCATTGGCATTGGGACGTATATATGAATATCATTCTCCATGCGTGGGATGTGGTTGAATATGTGTTTATATACATCTCGGGAAATACATGAAAATCTCCCATGAAGTAAACTCTAGCTCTTATTCTTAGGTGTCTATCATTCCTTGATACATGAATTCATGAATTACAGTGTAATATCTCATATAAGTCCTATACTTCTTTATCTTTGGTTTAGATGTACATGGGTTATTCTATTGTTATTCTACCATGAATATCGAAGGCCTATCTTCCATGGATTTAGTTTATGAGTACATCTGATCTTTTCTTTCCATCGATGGTTTACTCAACAAGAATAAATGGAAGCATAAACTTTCCCTATTGATACTATTTTTAAAGATAAATAAAATAGGTTGTTAAGTAAATCTAAGAAATTCCTAATAACATTAAAATTGTCCTCCAATAATCTTACCCTTTCAAAGCTTACAAATCATGACAAGCTATTTTTTTGCCGATGCAGACTTACTTATCCTCGGGACCATAGGTTTTTTTTCGGTATGTCAGAGATAACGCCAACTAAAAATAATGCAACACTTTTCCACCCTTGGGCGATGGTAATAGAAGTGTCAAATTGTACCTTCTAGCAGCATATGGATAGAGGCATAGAGTCAGATAATGGGGGTGATAAAGAATTCTTGAATGACATATTTACATGAATGCATTGTCTCATCTGCCAAAACACATGAACTTTTTGAAACATTTATGATAAAGTGACTCGAAAGAGAAGGAGCTTAAAATCTGTATGTTTGAAGATCATCCTTCAAACTTTTCTATTATGTACAACTTAGAAAAAAAAAGATGGGTTTGTTTTATAAGTTATGCTTTCAATTGGAATGTTGACATTCTCATACAAATCTCTTGATAAGAATTGGAAACAAACCATTACTAATACACTCTTGAATATATGAGTTGAGAGTTTCTTCTTTGGGAAGAACATGCTATGGCATCGGGGTGAAGCAAACTACATAGAAAATGTCGCTACTCAAACTCCTGCTGTAAGTATATGTTTCTTGAAATGCTTTAAACAGGGCATTCATTTCTTAGTATTATGGGTTTTAGTGGTTTCATTTTTTAATGCAGGTACGTAAATCCGTGAATGGCTGGAACTTCAAGATAAATTTACAACCTAAACAAATAGAGCTATTGACGACACCTTGGTTAATCGAATTAATTGTGTTTCAGATCAACACCATGAGATTCAGAGCATGGACATATTAGCGAAGATTTAATTATGAATTTTGTATTTATGTTTTTGTAAATATATGAAGAACTTTGACTTGTCATATGCTTCATCCATAATCTTTGATGTATTTTTGAGTATATAGTCAATTGGGTTTTTCTAAAGATCCTCTTTATGAATACTTGGATTTATTTATTACAACTTAATATACATTTAATAAATATATCAATAATTTATTTAGGATTTTTATATAGCCAAGTGATTTTTTATTGTTTATCTTTATAAATTTGTAACATTTTTATCTATCGAGTAAATAAATATATATGCAATGCTCCATGGTTGTAACCTAAGAACTATATTAGGATAAGTGAAGAGTACCACTTAACCTAGGTTTAAAGAGATTTTCAATAAACTATTTTTTAAAAGTTTTTCAAAATATGTTATATTCATTTGATCACATTTATTGTATTCATATTCAATTTGGAGTAAGCTAGCTATGGAGCAATCCTCCCTTATCGGACGGAGGAGAAGCAAAATTAACGTTGACTTTGCTCCTCCTCCATCGGATGGAGGGAGGATTGCTCCATAGCTAGCTCACTCCATTCAATTTATCATATTTGCTGTTTAATAAAATTTGAATTATGCATTTTATGATAGGTAAGACAAACAGTTCTTTTTATGTTTATTAAATTATTAAATTTATAAAATAAATTATTTTATATTCCTATAAATTATAAATCATTCAAGGATTTTTTTATAAACTTGTCATTATATACATAATCAATTTATAATAAATAAATAAATTATGTAATAAAGTAGTCCAATCAACTTATATTAGGTAAATTATTTCATTTGCGTAATAAAGTATTTCCATCAAATGAATGGATTAACTAGTTATATTTGTTGTATTATATAATTTATAAAATTATAAAAGATTATATGTTTATTAAATTTAAATTTAAAAGTTATTATAAATATTAAAATGTGTAGAATATTAAAAACATTAAATTATTTAAAATCATATATGAAGATGATATATATTATATTTAATTTTAATTACTAGCATTTGTACCAAGAGGTGTAAAGAAATGTCGATGGGGTAGAAATTTTGTGTCTTTTCGTAAGCCAATCTTTGTGACTTTGGTACTTGCTGTATTATGCATTTTCATAGGGTTGTATTTTAGTAATAGTAATTATAATAATTTCAGCAAGAAATTGGATTGAATTTAACTGAATTTTTTTTCGATTTCTGAAATCCCGAATCGAAATTGGAATATCATGTAATCGTAAATTGGGAATTCAGGAAATTATTTGAACAAAAACCTAAGTCCGATCTTTTCGATATCAGAAGCAGGAGTTGCCACATGGATTTTGACTGAATAATTGTTTTTTGATTTGTCTAAATTTCTTATTTTTGACATATAAATATTATGATAGTACATTTATGAATTTTGATTTGTGTACAATCAACTTTGGTCCGCTTTCCGATTTTCGATTTCGTATTTCGGATATTCGTTCATTTGTTCGATTGTAGACTTTTTCTTTTCCATATTGGAAAGCAAAGATTCCACATGAATTTTGACTGAATGATTATTTCCCGTTTGGTGATTTGTCTAAATTTTTTATTTCCTATTTAAGCATTATCTAATTTAAACTTTAATTTCTGTACAATCAATATAAAAAAATTGAATATTGTGGTTAAGTGAATATTAAAGAAAACAACATGATATTAAAAAGAGCGGAAAGGTGAAATAATATAAAAATTGGAAATGTAAATATGAAATCGGAAATGTAAATGTTTGGTGTTTGGTTGAAATTATCCGTTGATTCAGAGGAAATATACGGTAGAGGAACTTTTGTCCTTGTAGATGGCATATTAAAGAATTGAAGTTAAGATTTTTTAGTTTGGCGAGAATTTTTGACTATGTATTTCCTGTGTCTGAGTGCGTAGACTCGTGATTTTGACAATTGGAAACCCAAGTTCCCACATGGATTTTGACTGAATAATTGTTTCTCGATTTGCGATGTCTAAATTTCTTATTTCCGACATATAAATATTATTATAGAACATTTATGAATTTGGATTTGCGTACAATCAACTCTGAGATTTCCGATTTCCGAAACCCTCAATCGAAATCGAAAGATCGGGAATTGGATATTGGACTTTATGTTTTTTTAAGTAATTTTCCGGTTTCCCGATTTTCGAATACCTATATTTCGGATATCCGAAATGGGCAATATCGTTTTATATTTTAATAACGTTCATTTGTTCGATTTTACACTTTTTCTTTTGCATATCGGAAAGTGGGTTTGGCACATGGTTTTTGACTGAATAATTGTTTCCAGATTTGCGATTTGTCTAAATTTCTTATTTCGGACATATAAATATCATGATAGGACATTTAACATGATATTATAAATAATGGAAACGTTAAATAACCTAAAAATCGGAAATGTAAATGTTTGGTGTTTGGTTGAACTTGTCCGTTGATCCATAAGAAATATAGGGTCAAGATTATTTTTTCCCTTTTAGATGGCTTTTTAAAGAATTGAACTCAAGATTTTTTAGTGTGGCCAGAGTTTTTATTGTGCGGGTAGACTCGTGATTTCGACCTGTAAGTTTTTACTATGCGCGTAGTAAATGTAAACTCTTAGTCGTTTTTAGAGATGGTTGTTAAAATTCAATCAGAGAAGGTATATGCTATGACCAGGGATACTAGATCTAAAATGGCTCTTCAGGATCAGAAAATCAAAGATCCCAATGCCGGTGTTTTCAGTGACATGAGTGGGTATGTGTCTGACTGCTCATACGTGGACTGGTGCAGAATTTATTCTATTTTTGATAGTGATGATTTTTCCTCTGTTACTAACAACCAACATTTTTACATTAACATACACAATTCTCAGCTCCATTGCATTGCGGCGATACCTGCTTTTATGCCTTACACAGACCCTGTTAAGTGGGCATTGGATCACACTGATCTTAACCAACGAATGTTTAATTATATTGACAATGTCTCTATTGCTTCATTTGCACCATAAGTGTTTGCTAGGGCTTATGGTTTGAAAACTCCCAAGCAGTTTTTCTCAGGGAATTTTTTCGACGAATTCCTTTCCAAATCGAAATATGAACAAGTGGTGAAATGTTGTCTGGAATACCCAACACTAATGATTCCTGTTTCACTTTTGGCATATCCAGTTTCTTGGTTTAGAGAGCCTTTCTCATTACTAGCAGCCATGTTTTGCAGGTTATATGGTTTACCTAACCTTTCCTTATTCAAAAAGAAATGGGTCCCTATGGTGAACCATGTTTTGCTTACAGGTGATTTGTTTTATTGGGCAGAAATTCTGTTTTGCAATTTGAGGGGGGGGATTGAAAAATATCAGAGAACCCCTCTTTCTACATGTCAGGGTACATTATGGATGCATTTTGTGCGTGTTCGTGTTTCCCGGAGCTAAATTGGGATTGAAAGGAGAAATGTCCACCTGTTCATATATATTGCGCTGATATGTGGGACAACAATTTCATACCTCGTGTTTATGAGCTCTGTGACCTGTTTCTCGGGTCAAAGTACTGTAAAATTTTTAAAGTTGATGCTCCTGCATTTTCTGAAAAAGCTAGGGAACTTATTTCTGTTTATGGCGACTGGTATGTAGGAGAATATTTCTCTTACATAAGGATTTGGGGCAGCAATATAGTGCACTTGCTTCCGAGAATTGTTCCAGAAAGTGGAAAGATCCATATTTTTAATTGTAATGTTTATTGATTTATTGGATTTCTGATATTTCAGAATCAATTATCGCAAATCGAAAATGTTCGATAGGCGTAATAACCTTAATTAAAACTGGAATTTCTCGTTCTCGATATCAGATTTCAGAAATTTCGTATGGACTTTCGAAATTATATGATTTAATTTATACAGTAAATTAAAATTTATAATTTAATTATCGTAGATTGACGTTTTACTTGTTTTTGTCATGTATCTTGCACTCATTATGGATTAATGAAGTGGGTCTTTTGTGCAGGTTGGCCAAGTTCGTGATGAGTTGCATTTTAATGCTGGGATTAAATTTATTCGGTAGTGACGTCTATACTTCAATTTTGTTGGAGACGGCATTAAATTGTTGTTGTCGACGAAGCTTTTTGAGCACGTATCAGCTTGAATGGAGGACACTATAGATATCGAGTTAAGCCTATGATTTGACGCAACGGTCATTTCGTTATGTTGTTACAGTACAATTTTGCTTGCTCGGTAACTCTATGTGGTACAACAATGCTTTTCTCTATTAATGGCCTCATGTTGGTTTTACTGTGGTGATTCGTCTTAGCTATTTCTTGCCTAAGTTATTTGTCTTGGTTTATTGTTGTTGTTCCGTCTTTTTTTTGTAGAATCGTTTTGTTTGTCTTTGTTCCATTTTGTTTTGAATTTGAACTAGCATACTATGTTGAAGCAGCATGCCACGTCTCGTCGTGCTGGTCGTGAGCAACGAGGGGCACGCGTCACAAAGGTAGATGGTTACAACAACGATATTTATCCGCAAGTTAAGTCCATAATAGATGACTGAGAGAGGAGGTTGGTAAACGCATATATTGCTCGCGATATTGATGGGGTAGGTCCGAATCACTATTGGATTGTGAAAAACATGATGGGGTTACTCATGGAAGAAATGCTAGGGAAATGGAATAATAGTAAGTTGGAAATTTCACAGGCTATGTCGAAAATGCTGGAGTTAGATATGCTTATCATGGAGAGAGATATCATGGACATGCAGAAAAAATTAGCTATGGGAGTCGATTCTTTGGCTGATTCAGAGTGTAGATGGAACACAGCAAACAGTAAGAAATAGTGATTACCTGAAGGCGTGTTTATATGTGGAAAGAAAAGGTGGTGTTGCAGCGAGTGCGATAAATGAAATATTGTAAGAAGATGTTGTAGATCGTCATTAGATGAGCAAAATTGAAGATACAGCTCCATGTTTATCACAAATGACAAAGTTTATTGCATTAATGGAACAACAATGCATTGATGAAGCATTAATGTGAATGAAGAGACATGGGCAAAGTGTCTTTCATCACCTGAACTGGCAGTAAAAAAAAACCATGACCAAATGGACGCCAAAATGACATTTTAAACTTATAAAAGCATTGCAGAAAATGAAAATGTCTCTATGGATCTAGAAATGAATGTCGACCTCGCTCCTATGATACTCGCTGTATCTACAGTGCCTGTTACAATTAGTGAGCTTTTCAAAGGAGTTTAGAAA
The DNA here is from genome assembly GCA_001517045.1 of Pseudotsuga menziesii. Taxonomy (NCBI): domain Eukaryota; kingdom Viridiplantae; phylum Streptophyta; class Pinopsida; order Pinales; family Pinaceae; genus Pseudotsuga; species Pseudotsuga menziesii. The sequence goes on along the minus strand of LPNX010251707.1, from coordinate 359,798 downwards.
TGTCAAGCTTTTGTAGGGAAAGCGATTGCCTTTGTGGAAAAATCCAATCCTTCTGTGGGGAAAACTGATGACTCTGTAGGGAAAGCGGTTGTTTTAACTTTGAAACACAGTTTACCATTGCCAAACAAGGAATTGTGTGGGCCTTTTCTTATGGCTGAGGAAACGCAAATGCAGAACATGCAGGATCCAACTATCACTACTAGTGGTACTAACTCATGATCTTGTTTCTCTTTCTTTTTGTTTCACTTTTGCTTCTTTTTGTTTATCTCTTTTTGTTTCACTTTTGCTTCTTTTTGTTTATCTCTAAGTTTATTATCTTATTTTGCTTGCAAGGTCTCTTCGCAAACATTTGTTGATAGTAATTTTGTACATAGCCCCCCATATATCACATGGGTTATTGTGGCTCATTTGAACATGTCTGTAATTTTCTATAACCTTTACTTAGGCAGCAACGCTCATTTTTTGTATGATTTTTATGCTCGGTACAATTGAACTGTAAAAATTTTCAGAAATTATGGAACTTTGGTTTTGCTTTATTTGAAAAGACAAAACTTTCGAGATTGGAAATGTTGCAAATTGGAATTGGGGAATCAGAAAACGGAACATCGCATAGAGGTGTACAGAGTTCTTTTTGTGCATGTTCAATATAAACTATAAACTATAAACTGTGCATGTTCTGAAATACCATATGGTCTGATTTGTAGTAAAATGGAGTTTGTCGTTATATGAAATTGATTTTCACATTTTATTTTCACTGTTGGTATAATGTTCGCAGAAGTTATTGCTTTGTAGGAAAGATGTAATAACAAATATTTATGTTAAAAAAACCGAAGTTTACAGATTATTGAAACATTTCGTGTTTGGAGTGTGTGATATTTACGATCATTTAATGATCAACCAAGATTGCCGATATATTTAATCATTAATCAACAAGGAAATTTTTATATGATTATAAGAAGGCATGCATCGATCAGTGACAAATGTCAATTGATACACTATGAGATAATTTAAGGCTGATAAGAAGTGAGGGTAAGAGTCACTACTGCGATTAATACAATGACTTTATAGCTAAAATGGGCGGGGTTATGATGGCATTAAAGACGAATCTCATCATTCTGCACATTGGATTTCAAAGTCATTATTTCTCACGATTTTGAGATTTGTCCATAATGATTTCGGGCAGGTATATTGAAGATAGTTGTCTTATCATGGTCGCGCCAGGTATTTGTTTTTATTATATATGTAGATGTTTTTAAGAAAAATATGTTTATGAAGAATGAACGATTTTCTAAATATTTTGTAAACATTTTTGTTTACAAGATTTGACATAGAAATAACTCGAATGTTAAGATTTCAAATCATTTTAGCAAAAAAATTGAGTGTCTGTTCTCCGATATCCGAAATATCAGGAATAGGAAATCGTGAATAAGGGAAATATCCTAAATGATATTATGTGTTCTGGAGTGTTATTTGTATGAAATTCAGGAATGGGAGGAAAGTAAAAACTAATTTCTAATTTGTAGCATCACAACATTATAAATATTTATAGCATCATAAGAAGGAATCGATGAGGAGACAAATGTCAAGTTGACACTATGACATAATTTAAGGTTGACAACAAGTGGAGGTAACAGTCATTTCTGCTATTAATATGATGACATTATAGAAAAAATGGGCCCCGTTATGATGGCATTAAAGAGGAGTGTGATTCTTCTGGAGATAACATCTTATGCGAATAGATTTGCAATTCTCAACATGTGCATATCCAAGATATTAGGAATAGGAAATCACGATTAAGGGAAATACTGTAACATAAATTTGAGTTTGCGGTTTGGAACAAATCATTTGAACAAAAACTTGAATGTGCATTTTACGATATCGGAGATATCAGAAATAGGAAATGGCTCATTGGTATATTGAAGATAGGTCTCTTATCATGGTCCCCCAGCTATTTGTTTTTATATATTTAGATGTTTTTCGAAAAATATGCTTTGATTGTGAAAATTACAATATAAACATTTTGTAAACATGTTACTGAAAGATCATACAGTTTGTAAATATTTTGCAAATATTTCGGTAAAAAAATTTGTGTCTGCTTTGCGCATTTTCGATATTCGGAGATTGTGGCACCAAGAGAAAAGTTAATGTTACTTGGAAATCGGGAAGCTGGAAAAGCTAAGATTTCCAGAGATTGTGGCACAAGAGAAAAGTTAATCTTTTTTAATGTTATATACAAATATTACTTAAACATTTGTATTTTCTTTTGTTTTTTAATGTTATATACAAATATTATTTAAATATATATATTTTTTTTGCTTTAATGTTAGAGATAAATATTACTCGGAAATCGAGAAGTTGGAAAAGCTAAGATTTCCGGAGATTGTGACAGAAAAGAAAATTAGAGGTTTTATTGGTTAAGATATTACTTATAGCCAAATTTCGATTTTAATATTATATCCAATTTTCGATATTACCTATGTTAACCATTAACTTTTAATAAGGTGGATATTTCGAATTTCAGAATCATAGTTTTAATGGTTAAGATATTACTTATACCCGATTTTTTTATTTTTGATATTTTGCAAAGAATTCCAATTTTCGAAATCGGATATTTAGCATTTCAAATCATTTGAGCAAAAAAATTGTGTCTACTTTGTTCCATATTGGACATATCTAAAATTTGAAATCGCAAATGAGGAAAAGAACTGTCCTTTCGAAATTGAACCTTTTTGACTTACCTTTGTTTGAAAATCTGAAATTGGCTATGGTGTTTTGCAAATGGAAAATTTAAAAATCATTTAAACAATAACTTGAGTCTCGCGTTTCCGATATGGAAAATATCGAAAATGAGAAATTGCAAATAAGAGAATTACTCATAGGTAAAATTTGACTTTGCGGTTTTTTATTTTGGAGTACGAAAATTGGATTTTGTGTTTCAGAAATTGAAAAATTGAAAATTGAAGATAAAAAGTTATTGCTTATTTAAAGTTCATTTAAGAGAATAAGAGTTGATCTAAAATTTGCATACGTTAATTATTTCGTCATATATAATAACTAAGGATTTGCAAGATCCTCGTTTCGGATTTCCGACATTTAGCATTTGTTCATATAAATAAGAGAGCATATACATATTTTGGAAAATGTGAAAGTCAACAAATAATTTCAACAGAAAATTGAGTAACGGGTTTCTGATATCTGAAATATCGGAAATCGGAAATAACGGAGTCCCCAAATAACCTTAACAAAAACTTGAGTTTCCAGTTTGCGATAACCAATAATCAGAATTCGGAAATATGAAATCGACAATCTTTAAGGTAGAGAAAATTCATCTTCCATTGCTCCACTCTATCTTGATGTTCTCATTTCAATTTACCAATTTCTTGTTGATACGTGTTTTCTACCTTTGCTAAGTCATGTTTTAACTTGTCTAGGTTCACATTGCATCACTTACAGAAGTAGAGCTTCACATTGCAGTAGAGAAATTTGCTAAGCATCTGCAACTATTTGAAGTGCAGTTGATGGAGTATACAAGTTAGGTCGACACATCTACAATGATGTTTTAGATTAACAAGTGGTAAAAAAAAAAAACATTTGTAGAGAAAATAATGAGAAGGTTCAACCACTATTTGCTTTTAAATGCTTTGAAGCAATTAACTTTTCCTCTTGTTTCCTACATTGGACAAATGGATTGTCTTACACTCGAGAGTATCTGGAAAAAGAGAAAGCTGGAGAAATACGAAGGCCTAAAAGATATGTAACTCTTGATATTGCAGTGAATGTGAGTCCTTGTCTATTAGTGTTTCCAATATCTATTGTAACATTTTGTAGGGTCATACCTTGGGCTTTACGAATTGTTAAATCCCATGCCATACGAAGTGGTAGTTGTCTACGGGTTCCCCTTGTTATAGGAGATATTGGAACATAAGTAGGATTTAAAACATCCCATAAGGGTCCTTTGTAATAGAGGAATTTGACAACAACAAAATATGGTAAGCTAGGAGGTTGTTCATTGGACTTGTAGACAATGTCAATGACTTTTCCAAGTGAGCCGTTAACAAGTCCTGCTTGAACACATAAATTACCAGTTAACATGACTTGTTGACCAATAGCAAGAAGGATCTTTAATGGCAACTGCTCGTCGTCAATGGATCCCTGGCCATGTTTGTTCCTTTGTTCTGCCAAGCAATGTGCAATTGGCATATTAAGTTGTTTCAACATGTGTTTATTGTGCAGTGCAATAGAGATATTGGTGGGATACAAGTGGATAGATGGTTGAAAATAGCAGTTTTCCACATCTGAGAGGCATGAGCTTGTTCTTGTCATTAGGAGTGCCTAGTCTTCAACAGTTGGTGTTCCATTTCGCATTTTTAGCAAGAGTTGCCAAAAGGCAGTTTGAGAAGGGCTATTTCCTTGTTGTCAAAAAATTGTTTCTAGCGCGATAAAAGTATCAAATGCACGCCACAAAGCTGTTCTAATGGATGAGCTTGCGTACATTAGAATGTCCTTTATAGGAGGTAATTGTCCAAAGTCACCAACGAGGATTATGGAACAACTGCCAAATGGCATTGTACAATTTGAGGGGAAATCCTGACGTAATCGTGCATCAATTTGAGTCAACATTTTTGGTTTGATAAAGCTCATTTCATCTATGAGAATATAGTGAATATTCCTGAGTTCTTCTTGAAGTTTTGAAAGGGATTGTCCTTCAAGGGGTTGCATTTCACCAATGGTTATTCAAAGAGAAGAATGTATTGTAGATGCATGTATATTAAAAGCAACAACACCAGTTGGAGCAAGGAGAATAAGTACCCACCCACTTTGTTCACATGGAGTTTGTAGTGCAGATTTTAAGCAAGATATCGGGTAATATTTCCCAAAACCTGCAGTACCTTGAATCACCATTTTCAGTTATGGAGCATATGTAGTATTTCTAAAATGAGGAACAACAACATCAAAGGCCATGCATTGTGTGGGAGACAAGGAATCAGGTGAATTGGACAACGATAGGTTGTCTTCATGTAGCTGTGTGGACAAGTGATTGAGGTCAATAAATGATGTTGTTGTATGATGCAAGTTGTTGGTTATATTGTTATGTGTCCAATTGTGATTTTTTTCAAAATCACGATGTACAAGTATTTCAAGATTATCAATTTGAATGTCGTTTCCTGGTCGCATTTGAGAGAGAAGTTCCCATTCATCCATGTTATTGGACAAGGGAAAGTTTATATCATCGAAGTTTGAATCATCAGATAAAGGTGTGCAGGGTTCTTCTTGTGCATGTTCAACATGCCAAATAGTATATGTGCCTTTAATTTGTTGCCAATGAGAAATAATTTCAGAAGTTGTTGTTCCAATATCCTGAGGGATGGAATGAAAAGGTTTGTATAGAAGAAGTTCACTCCAACAAAAGGGTTCAAAAGATGAAGAGTCAAAGGTAGGAATGGAAAGGAATTGTGGATAGACTCTAACAATTTTGTGATGCAAGTTTTGTTTCCATGGAATTTTTTTCCTATTAGTAGAAAAAGACCAAGAATGAGCAGTTTCAAGCAGGGTTCAATGTTTAAGAGCTACTGGTCTTTGCATGTATGCAAATATAAAGGACAGAGTTGGAGGGATGTTATTAGTGCCATTACAAAGACGTCGAAAGACACTTTGACTCAGATTCAATGAAAAGAACTGACGTCTACAAAGAACAAGAGGGAGTTTTTGCAACATGTGACATGTCTCTTGTGCACTAATGTCTCATTCTGCAATTGTTTGGGCAAGCAATTGTTTGATTGGCTAAAGAATTAGACTGTCACTTGGTGCTGCATGTGCAAGGCGAGAGAGAATTGCATGGTAGCTTTCTAATTTTGGCTCTGCTTTTGATGCATAATTTGAGATGTATTTGAGCACTGCATGTTTACAAATAACAGGTTGGCAATCAACATTAGCCATCCATATTGAAAGCATGATAGGGTTGTGAATATTGAGAAGAGAATCATTTCTTGCAGGATTGTATGTTTTACGTCCATTTGCATCGATGAATAATGAAGAAGCAACTTGCAGCTCATATGGAAAACCATAGCGACATTTGACAGATGTTCCTTTTTTTGAAGGCAAGTTGATTCTGAGCATCTAGTGTGTCTTTGAGCAAAATTGACAAGTTCTTCATAGTCAACTGAGTAGTTTGATGCAAATATGGATGGTGATGCAAGACTGCATGGATCATTTTCTGTATAATTATGTAACACGGATGTTGACAAGTGCATATCATGAGGATTCCAAGATGTAACATATGTGTCAAAAAAAAAATTGCAGCTTCAACTGCAACAATATCTTCCCAATCTAAAGTGTCCATATTTGGTGCATCTGCCAACCAAATAAAACCATGAATGTGTGTCGATCCTCTATGTTTCCATTCAAACCCACATTGAAGGAAACTGAATATATTAGAAACAAAATTTATAAAGTGAAAAATACGAAGAGAAAAATAAGAAGGAAGGGATGGTAAAATACCTACACCAAGAATCCATTATATGAAAAACTTTTTGAAGCACCTCTTGAAGGAATGTCTTGAATCTATTATGCATGTATTGTGATGTAATATGTGGATTTGATATGATTTTGTGAACTTTGCATTGGTAGTCATGAGCTAAACCGGTAGAACGTGCAGCAGGCATCAGAGCATGTAAATCTGGCCATTTTGTATCAGCTGCACTGAGGGTAAAGAAGAAAGTTGGCGTACCTTGTTGATTGATCATATTAGTTAGTTCAGCTCTACTTTTGTTCCAATATGAGTGTTTTCCACATAATGAAGATCCAAACTGTGCAACCCGCTCACCAGTTTTCTGATTAGGCATGTCTTGCAATTGGTTAACAAGTTTAAGTATTGTTGAAGGTAGTGTATCTTCAATATTTGTTTTGACAAAAACAAAGGCTGTAGCATTACTCCGATGATGCATAATTACATTGTATATGTAGTAATGGAATCAAGGATGTTGCCAAAATCTGTTGTCATGATAGTGAATTAGGTGAAGTGCATATTCCTACATATCAACCTCATGAATGTGTGGTTGTTTAAGCATTGCTACACCTATGGGGAACAAAGTTAGAAAAGCCATGGAAATAACTCCTTCTGTGTTGTACTCATTGATAGGTGAAATGCCTATAGGAGGCCAATCAATTGAAGGTGCTAGTGGAGTATTTGGTATATGTAACAACTGTCTAATTTCTTCAACCTCAGTTCTAGCATTAGGTTGTGTTGAAACAAATGAGGAGGATTCCATTTCATAGGGTTGAAATGAATTTGGTGGTTCAACTGTAGAGGACAAGCTTTGCTGATGAGATAATGTATCATTGCTATTAGCATGTATAATCCAAGGTGAAATGTCTGTTGAGACAAGAGGCAGTGAAGATAATGCAACTAAGTTGAACTGTACATCCTTGTAGTATGGGTCATTTTCCATTTTGTATTCAAGAGCATCAAGAACACGTGTACGACTAACAAACAGTTCATATGGATTGTTTGTAGAGTTGCATTTGCGAACAACAAGGATGCCAAGTTCTAATATTAAATGGGGAAGGTATTTGGCAATGTTGGTAATGTTGAGCATGTGTAACCTGTAGAACTGGGTTAGCACGAATTATCAGCGTTTCTTCAACTTGTGTAAGTGTTGCGAGTACAGGTGGTTGGATGCCTGGATCCATATTGTTTTTGAATGAAAACCGATGGCATTTTCTTTCCAGAATACAACAAGAACAAGTATATGCATCATGTATTTTTCTCATTACAATACCAGGATAACATTCTTTACAAATTGAGCAGACACGCATATCACGTAGTTGGTCCATTTTTTTACAAAATCATTGATGTGCATCATCAAGGCGGGTGCTTGATGGATTTAGCATAGATGGTCGAAGCGAAGGTCTGTTGAGAGGTTCAGGGAGAGAAACTGCACAAGACATATCCATAGGTAGCTGTGTAGCTCTATAAAGAAGACGTTGTCTCTTGTTGTTTTTATCTCTGTTCTCTACATATACAATTCTTCTTCGTGCATTGGCTTGTTCATTGTCAAGAGTTGGCATAATGCCTACAACAAAATTGTAAAATTGTTAACTGGAAAGTTTATCGGTGTAAAGCAATATACAACAAGCAAATATTAATTCATTGCATGTAGGTAACCAAGAATAAATAAATAATAACCAAATCAACCATAATGTAATTTATATGAGATCAATTGTAATTCTCTCAAAATATCATGTATCGGAAATCGAGAATCCAACAAATTATTTCAACATAAACATGAGCGTACAAGTGTTTGGTTTCCGATATTTTATTTGGTTTGTGGTTTTGCATATTCAATAATGGCAAATTGGAAATAGGAAATCAGCAATTTTTAAGGCAGACAAAATGTCGGGCTGAGTAGACTCATTCAAAATGGATGAAGTAGAGCCTCATAGTGCAGGAGAGAAATGTGCTAAGCATCTAGAGCCATTCGAAACTAAATTAATGGGGTATACAAGTTATGTCAACATATCTACAATAAAAAGCGAGAATTATGATAAAGTGAAAACAGAGCTGAAGTGAAAATAGTGGTTGAAAAACCTCATTGTGATGACTTGGCATAATTCCTACAACAAAATCGTAAAATTGTTAACTGCAAAGTTTATGGATATAAAGCAAAGTTGTATACAAATACGAGGTTGAAATAATTTCTTTGCTTCTCAATTTTCGATATCTGAAATATCGGGTATCGGAAATCGTGAAGGCAACAAATTATTTCAGCAGAAACATGAGTTTCTGAGTATCTGGTTTCCGATATTGAAAATCAGGGCGGATACCCAAAATAACGTTAACAAAATCTCAATTTTACGGTTTTCCAGATTCGATAATTGAAATTTGGAAATTGGCAATTGGCAATTGGTTTACTCTGTTTTCCTATTGGCAATTGGCTTAGTGTTCAAATACAAATACTTCTTGGAACTTAGTAACACTGAAAACCATTTTCATTATATTCAAATACTTACAGCTTTATATTCAATGAGCTAAGAACCGTTATCACACAGTAGGATAAAACAATGGTGTAGACATAGCTCGGCATGTTCTTCAATAGTTTAGATGCAAAACATAGTAACTTTTACGGGTTTATATCCAATGAGCTAAGGACTGTTATGACACAGTAGCCTAAAACAATGGTGTAGAGATAGCTCGGCATGTTATTCAATATTTCAGATGCAAAACAAAGTAAAAATATATTATTGAATTTATTAGATAAAGAATCATATAAGAAAAAAATAATATGTTGTTGTAAGTTAATAGTGATAGTAGTGATTGCAGTGATGACATTAACACAGAGTCAGACAAAATCTTGTAAGGATCATTTATTCGAGTGAACTAATTCAACTGATCGTTTATTCGGTTTCGAATCTGTATCTCGAACGCTATCCACAAGTATCAACATTTAGGATTATAGAAATCCTATGTCATATGTTTTCCAATAATTGATATTTCGGATTCTAGAAAATTTTCATGTGAAAATAACAAATATGTTATGACCCTATTTTTGATTTTGCAACATACACAAAAATCTTATGTGTTCAAATATGAACATGTCCGTGTTCCTTAGTCCCAAGATTCGATACTTCGTATTTGCGAGATTTTGATATTCGAAATTTTCATTTAAGTTATTCCTACGCTAAATTTATGCCTATTTTAAATTCCCTGTTGATTATTTTTCATCGGTCTCTCTATAAATTTGGCGAATATTTGGTGTCTAAAATTGTTTGATTCTATATATCGACGTGACAAGTTTGAAACAACAACTTTTAATTTCATTACCTAAAACAAGTAATTGAAGAAGTAAGCAGACATAAGTTATTATTTATATATAAATGTAATTTCGAAAATTGGGGAATCGGAAATGGGGATATAGGGTGTTACTTATTCGAAAATATAGTTATTAAATTTTGAGAAATTAATAACAACACGCATATATTTCGCAAAATCGAAAGTTACAGTGTTCCTTATTGGAAAACATAGGATTTGTGGAATTTGAAATATGAGTCATTTGTGGTGAACTTGTTGATGAGGTATTTTCAATGATGACAATTACAATTTTTAAGTGTGCAATCTCAACAAAAACATTTATTACACGTATTTTCTTGAGATCATAAAAACATTGATTAGAGACAAGTTGAACAAACTTATATATTTATGTATCAAGTGAAGTTGTTGATGATGTATTTTCAACCATCACAATTACAACTTTTAAGTGTGCATTTCCCGGAAACGTCTTTGTTCTAATTGAAAGAGTAAGAAGTAATTATTTCTTGCAGATTCTCTGGACTATTTCAACAATTTATGTTGATTCAGTTGCGAGAAGACACAGGTATTTTGCTGATATGCCCATCAGTTGGTTTGCAGCATCATCAAAAGCGATCACACCATGAATATTTCTAGTTAGATCTTCCAAGTCAACATTTAGGATATATCGGTAGTCACATTCAGCAAACTCCCCATCACATTTACCATAATGCCAAATGTCTCCAACTTTGTCAACAATATTTTTCATGCATTGTATACCATCAACAAAAAGAGGGCATGCAAGGAAATGAAAGTCATCCATGTTAACATTTGTGATGGTTGCAGCAAGAGAATACCAAACAATTTTCAGATGGATGAAGAGTTTGTAGCTCATTGATGGTAATGAATTTCCGACGAGCAGAATTAGAGGCACTGAATTTGCGACTCAAAGACGGAGATGCTGAACGAAATCCATTGTCATTAAACCATCTTTGGAGAACTGATGTTTGTTCAATATTTGGGTTAATAAATTTAGTACAGTTCAAAATAGTGCCAACAGATTTTCCATTAAAAACTGTAACACGACCGCCCTTGATCACTACTGCTGGAGGATTAGGTAAACCGTGAAGGATGGCAAGCTTAGCTCCCTGAATTTGGCAATGTTCTCCCAAAGTGTTATGTCAATACTATAGCCCGACATGTCACGAATTCCAATGGTTCGCTTAACAGTTTCAACACCATCTCGTTTTTGTATTGTGGATGTAGGTGAAACTTAAATGACAAGTCCAAGAAGGTCAACCATGGAATTTACTGGTATAGTTTGAATCTCCTTAATAGTTTTAAAGTTAAAGAAACTTAAAGGTATTAAGGGATATTCATCTAAGCATGGTTGAATGGTTGAAGTGGAACCTAGAAAAATCTCGTTATGACTTTTCAAATGGTTGAAAATTGGATTGGATGGTTTAACTGTGCCATTTGATACAATGTACACTATTCCAATTTCTATTTTGTCATACAAAGAGAGTGCCAATTCATTGAATGTAGATATATGCATTTCATTGTGTGAAGCATTAATGAGGTCAAAACCAAACACTTTTCCAGATCCTTGTTGGTTCCCATATTCATGTATGTTTGTCTTGGCAGTAACTCGGCCTTGAATGTTCCAAAATTTCGTAGAAGAGTGATGTGAATGGGATAGTTGATCCAGCTAAACCAGGGTTTTGATTTATTGAGCTAGTGTTTAGTGGAACAGAACAACTACTTTGAGAAGGAGAAGCTACATGTAATTGGGAAGGTGCAGGATCTCCAATAACTTTTGCATCCACTCTGACAACCTCGAGTGCAATCAATGTGATAGTCCTGTGAGATGAAGTATATTAGACATGAATAAGAGACAAACATTGAATCCATGAACAGTGTGAAACTGATTGAGAGGAAAAGAGAAAGAAAATTGAATGTACGTTATATTACGTACAATGTTGCATGAACATTGGGTAATTTTGATTATAGTTCCTTGTTTTAGTTTTCCATTTTCTACAAGATCACTATATATAACTGGAAGAAGTAGCTCATGCTTGTGAATGCCGTCCGAAACAGAGATTCAGAACTGAATAGCTGATGAGTTGAGTGAATTCACTTAAGTTTAATGCGCAGACCTGTACCAGCGGAGAAAGGTTGACAACACCATGTAGCAATAGTGAAATAGAATCTTCAGTTACCCTAGTGTCCATAACGTAATGGTTATTATTTCCTGCCAAATGAAATAGATAATGAAAATATAATTTTTTTTTGCAATGTAGCGTAATCAGTTGTCCAGTATAAAATGGATATATAAAAACAAAATCCTTCGCATTAACATATTTCATTGTTCTGGTTGTTGTTATTCATTAACATATTTAATTATTCTGGTTTGAATATGTTTGAGCTATAAATGTATCGAGTGGAAATCGTATGTGTTCAAATACGAAGATGTCCATTTTCCTATTGCTGATTGTTGACATTTTGGAATGCAGAAATCTATGTCCTATGTTTTCCAATACGGAACATGCTATATTCTGATTTCTGATTTTGCAACATATCTAGAAATCTGATGTGTTGAAATACAAATATGTCAATGTTCCTATTTTCCATTTCCGGCATTTAGAAATGAAAATGGCCAATTTTACCTAATTTAAACAAAGGTTCAAACAAATCAAAGATCCTAAATGAAAAAACTCATACCATTTTTTCTTGCAAGTGTATTGCTTTGATTTCTGATTTTCGAATGCGGAAATCGGAAAAGGAGTTGTCTAATTTATTTTTATATTATTTCCCTATTTCTGATCCGTAGATACATTTGAATAAATAACATTTGAACATAAATACATATTTAATTTGTTTACGTTTTGCGAAGTCAGAAAAGCATATTTTCCAATTTTCGACATTTACGATTGCATAAATTGTATGTTCTATGTTTTCGATTAACCAATATTTCGGATTTTAGAAATTGTAAAGTTCAAATACGAACAAGTCTATGTTCTTATTGTAAATTTTTGACATTTCGGAATTGGGAAAATTAGGTCTTATGTTTTGCAACCCACAATCAGAAAATGGATGATTTTCCAATATACAACAAGCCAACAAGGCAGTAAGAATCAATTGAAACACAGGAAGAGTGTTTCACCATCTCATAAGGAACATTCTAAAATAGACAAAAAACTAATACCTAACATTTTATTGACACCCATGACATAACCAATACATTGCACAATACTTTTGCAACAAAGCAAGAGTCACATTCAATTAAAACACAACAACGGTGTTTCATCGTCTAATAAGTAGACTAAATGAACAAGTAAGCAATAGCTGCAAATTTAGCAAGGTTCAAAATCTTTCTATTTTGCAACATATACATAAATCCTACGTGTTCAAATAGGAACATGTCGTTATTCTGATAGTTCGGTGTTTAGAAATCTATCTTGTATTTTGTAGCAATAAGAAACATGCTATATTCCAATATCAACATATCAAGAAATCATATATGTTCAAATAGGAACATGTCAGTATTCCTATTTCAGACATTTCCAATTTCAAAATCCCGATTTTCACTGTTCTTATTATTTTCGCAAAAGTTATTCCTCCGATAAGTTTATGCCTATTTTAACAATCAATTCAAACACAGGAACGGTGTTTCACTATCTCATAAGCAACATTTTAAATTAGGCAAAAAACTAATAGTTAAGATTATTGACAGGCATGACATAACCAATACATGCCACTATTTTTGCAACAAAGCAAGAGTCACATTCAGTTAAAATGCAGCAACGGTGTTTGACCATCTAATAAGCATACTAAATGAAGTTTGAACGAATAGGAATACATTGTACAATATTTTTGCAACAAAGCAAGAGTCACATTAAATTGAAACAAAGCAACGGTGTTACACCATCTAATAAGAAAACTAAATGAAGAACTAAGCAATAGCTACAAATTTAGTAAGTTTCAAAATATTCCGATTTTGCGACATATACATAAATCCTATGTGTTCAAAGACAAATATGTCCATCTTCCTATTTCTAATTTCCGATACTTCGGTGTTTAGAAATCTATCTCGTATTTTGTAACAATAAGGAACATGCTATATTACGATATCAAATTTTGCAACATATCAAGAAATCGTATGTGTTCAAATATGAACATGTCGATAGTCCTATTTCAGACATTTCGGATTTCGAAATCCCAATTTTCACGCTTTATTTTCACTGTTCTTATTATTTTCGCAAAAGTTATTCCTCCGATAATTTTATGACTATTTTAACAATCAATTCAAACACAGGAACGATGTTTCACTATCTCATAAGCAACATTTTAAATTAGACAAAAAACTAATAGCTAAGATATTATTAACAGGCAAGACATTACCAAAACATGTGACAATATTTTTGCAACAAAGCAAGAGTCACATTCAATTAAAATGCAGCAATGGTGTTTGACCATCTAATAAGCAGACTAAATGAAGAATGAATGAATACCTACAAATTTAGCAAATTTAGCATACTTCAAAATCTTCTCACGGAAACTCAGAGCGTAGATGAAACACATCAAATAGTAAGAAATAGTGATTACCTGAAGGCGTGTTTATATGTATCAATATGTCACAACAATCTAGGGACTAAACACAAGTCTCATCAAAGATTAATAACAAAAAATAATCAATTTAATGAAGGAAGGTGCCTTCACTGCTCTGTTTAACTGATTGTAACCATCGGTTAGCAATATGGGGCATTAATGACACTCAGAACACCCCCAGAGTGCTCCAGCTAGCCTCCCCGAATGTAGGATAAGGCTAAGTTAGCCTCCTTGATTGAAGGTAGGTGTGGGTGTGATCCAGATGATGTCATATAGTGCTCCTTTGATGTCAATTAAGTCAATAAAACTTAGGATAGTGGTTTAACTAGGCCAAATTGACCAAATTGAGTGTGTATGGTGGTAAATGTCTCCAACACCCCCCCTTAAGCTAAAATCCTCCAGCCTGTGGACCCAGGTACTAAAACAGAAGTATCTTTATGGTGAGAGTCTGCTGGATTGGATTAGAAATCCCAGGAAGTCTCATGTAGGAGGCTCGGTTATTTGGAAAGCAATTGTTAACTCTTTTGATTTGATTGAAAATCACTTAGCTTGGGATGTGGGTAATGGGGAAAGTGTTATGATTGGTAGGGACCCATGGATGGGCAGTTTTCAAGAACACCTTCTTCCTCCTGATGTTATTGAGCTGTTAGGCCATCAAGGGGTTTTCATGCTAAATCAATTAGCTGTTCCAAGGCTTAATGAGCCGTGGCTCCAACTGTGGAAAAGGGCTGGTTCTTTTGATTTGGGGGCTAGGGAGACTGTTATTTTGGATCAATATATTCGTGAGCTGGTGCGGGCTAACATTATTCTCACAGATCATGATGATTCTTTGGTGTGGGAGGTTGATCCGGGGGGTGTATATTATCCTAAGGCTGGGTATTTTGCTCTATGTTCTGGGTTGGCAGAAAGGGATGTAGAATGGTGGTGGAAGCCTCTGTGGAGGCTAAAATGCCCAGCCAAAACAAAGATGTTTATGTGGTGTGTTTTGTATAATAAGGCTCCAACGTGGGATGTTCTTCAGAAACGATCTTTTCAGGGTCCGGGATGGTGTGTTTTATGTAAATTGGCGATGGAATCTTCTTTGCATTTGTTCCTTACTTGTTCCTACATTACTGATGTCTGGAAGGAAGTTTCCATTTTGATTGGTTTTAATTGCCAGTGGGAAGGGGATAATGTTGGAGATGCCTGGCTTTCTTGGTGGAGGTCTTCAAATCTGTCACAGCGTAAATTACCATTGCTGGTCCTTTGGGGGGTTTGGTTGGCTCGTAATCAGGCTATTTTTAAGGATGTTTATTGATCTCCGGCTATTACTGGTACTCTGTCAGTGGGTTTATATAATTCTTTTCCAGAACGTATCAGGACTGGTAGAGCTCGAAGGATTGTTGCATTGGATATTGATAGATCTCTTCCGTGGGCTTTCTTTGATGGGGCAGCCCAAAATAATATGTGTGGCGGTGGTGCAGTTCTCTTCTTATCTAATTCTCATTACTTTGCTATGTCCTTGGGGCTTGGGGGAGGCACAAATAATTTTGCCGAATTAATGAGTCTTAAATTATTGCTGATGTTTGCATTGGAGAAAGGATGTACTTCTCTTAATATTTTTGGGGATTCTTTGAATGTTATCCACTGGATCAATCATACACAAGAGTGTAGGAATTTGAGATTAGATCATATTATATCTTCTATTCGACAGCTCCTCCTCCGTTTTGATTTCTTTTCATGCCGACATGTATACAGGGAAAATAACCAGGAAGCGGACAAAGCTTCCAAGGAAGGGCTCCGGTTGGACATGGGCACTTGGTTGGTGACAAAAACTCATGAAGGCATTTTACAATCTTTTTATCACAGACCTTTCTTTGATGTTATTTGAGTTAGCATCACAGTTTGATCACTTGAGTTGACAGTTCCTTGCTATATTATGACTGTTTTTTGCCGCGGGTTGTTATATCCTTGATCACTGTATATTGCTGGAATATTATATGTTTGCAGTCATAGTTTTGATTGTATATAGATGTCAGATGATATGATCACGTTGGCAGTTTTTGGACCTAAGTTTCTTTTGGGATATTTATGCTCGCTGTGTATACTGAATTGGGGTTCAGACTTATTTAAAGTTGACAGATGCTACAGTTTTTGCACTTTGGCGGTTTTTCCAGTGGTTATTTGGCTGTATATTTCAGATTTTTATGTCTGAACAGATGTGTTTTCCTGTGGACAGTTCATGACACTTTCAGTTGGTTCAGATGGGTTTTTTGCTGACAGTATTGATCTTGCTGTTCATCACAGTTTGATCATTTTTGAGCTAACAGTTCCTTGCTGTATGTCAGTTTTTATTGCTGTGGGTTTTTATATCCTTGCTCACTGTATATTGCTGGAGTTTACATATGCTCTGATAGTATATAGCCAGATGCTATGATCACGATGGCAGTTAATGGATCTCATCTTTGGGATATTTATGCTCGCTGTTTCTGGAGTATATGGATTTTACAGTGTTTTTTGATGTATATATCGGATTTATTTTTTATGAGTTCTGGTTTTTTGGACAGATCATGACACTACAGTGATTTCATATGGTTGTATGCTGTCAGTATTTTGGAGGAATGATATCTCTATATATCATTATATTTTCAAAAAGCCTATGTGCTTGCTTTTTTGTTTTTTTCTCTTTACAGAAGACTGGATAGTCTATATTTTGGATCCATTTTTTTGGATTTTGGAATTCACTTGGATGTGAATATACTGAATGTAATTTTGA
Source organism: Pseudotsuga menziesii (assembly GCA_001517045.1). Lineage (NCBI taxonomy): Eukaryota > Viridiplantae > Streptophyta > Pinopsida > Pinales > Pinaceae > Pseudotsuga > Pseudotsuga menziesii. The sequence goes on along the minus strand of LPNX010251707.1, from coordinate 342,651 downwards.
TCTCGAAAGAAGAATAAAAATTACGCTTTTTTTTCTTGGAAAAAAAAAGCTATACTCAGGAGGAGTAGAAAACATAAAATGCATAAAAATGCTAAGACCCCGACAACTAAGTCCATAGGTCACCCTATACAATACTGAAACTGAAACAATGCACAAAAACAAACTAAGTGAGGAAAAGAGGGAAACCCCCCCCCCCCCTTCAAGATGAACACTGAAAGTAGTATGATCACCCTGATGGACTCACCCCCAACAGTGAACGAAGGTAAGTGAACTTCTTTTATGAAAATCTCTTGGTGAAGATGTCTGCAATCTGCTCATCAGTCGGGCAATATTGCAGGATGATGGTCCTGTCATGCACTAGCTCCCTGATATAGTGCATGTGGATCTCTACATGCGTGGTCCTCTACCTGGTAACTGGATCTGTGGATATCTTAATAGCACTTTGATTGTCACAAAAGAGGATAGTGGACAAAGTACTATGAAGATCAAACTATGAAAGAATGCCTTACAACCAAACTGCTTGGATGCAAGCATTCACCGCTCCTTAATACTCGACCTCTGCTGAAGATAATTCTATGGCAGCTTGCTTTTTGCTAGACCAGCAAATGGGGCCACCACCAAACATGAATACATATCTAGAAGTAGAATTCTGATCAATAGAATCACCCACCCAATCGGAATCTATGTATCCAACCAACTCTAGCTCGGTTGCAACATAGTGAATGCCGTAGGTCCTGGTTCCCTAAATATACTGGAGGATCCTCTTGGCTTCCTTCCAATGAAGATCATGAGGCTACTACATGTATCTTTATACAACATTCATGGCATAATAGATATCAGACCGAGAATGTGTCAAGTACAACAAGCTACCAACCAGCTGTTGATAGATAGTGCAGTCCATGGGAGGTGTGCTTTTCCTTCTTCAAGGCTGATCCCTAAAAGGAAAGGGAATGGTGCAGGCCTACATTCAGCCATGTTAAACTTGAATAACAGGTCTGATATGTATTTGGCTGAGTGACCATTATCCCATCAGAATTTTGCTCAATTTCGAGCCCCAAAAATTGTTTTAAGAGCCCCAAATCGCTCATTTCAAAAGCATTGTGGAGAGCAGTTTTGATGGCTGAAATAAAATCAACTGTGCTACCTGTGATCAGTAAGTCATCAACATATAAAACAATAATAATCAAATGACCATCAGACTTCTGTATATACACATTTGGATCTGATCTACACCTTTGGAAGTTTTGCGAGAGAAGGAAGGCATCCATCTTGGAATACCACTCTCCTGGGGCCTGTTTTAACCCGTATAGTGACTTCTTTAGCTTGCAAACTAAAGATGGATCAGAGATGTATCCCTTAGGATGCTTCATGTATATCTATTCATGAAGATCTCCATATAGAAAGGTTGACTTAACATCCATATGATGCACTTCCCAGTGCTTAGATGTTGAAATTGCCAAAACTAGGTGGATGGATGCTGTAAAGAAAAGTATCCTATGGCTAGGGTTTAAGAGGCCATCAACGTACTGGGGTTGAAAGGTGGATGCAAATGGTTTTGCAAGTATATATAAGCAAGTTTCAGAGATTGGAATGGTTCATACCTTAGCCAAACGGAGGTTGATCCAAGCAACCCTTCAATCCTCTTCTTGCTCCTCTTGCTCCTCTTGCTCCAAGAGACCTGTAAAACGAATTATAACTTCCTCAAACCAATATGACCACATATAAAGCAATGATAATCAAATAAACATAAAATAATAATCTGATTAACATCAACATCTGATCATAAACAGAGATTCAATCATACATTGAACAATGATTTGGGAAGAAGAAGGACATCACATCTTTATTAATCTTGAAAACAAGTACAAGTATACCTTCTCTTTAAGTTTGACACCTCACAAAACCTTGATCTGGTTCTGTTGCTTCTCTTCTCCAAGGAACTCAGCCTCCAAGCTCTGTAACACAAGGAGAATGCTTCTAGGGAAAAGGTGTGGGCAAAGAGAGCTCCAAATCCTCCAGCATAACAATGCAAATATTCAAGTCCCCTCTCATGGACCTCCCTACCTCTATTTATATGCTTAAGGAAGACTTAGGGGCAAAGAAAAAGTAGTTACAACTGAAGGAGTCAGTTGCATAACTACCCAAACTACCCAAAATTCAAAATTCGTATTTTTTTGACATTTTTAAGAGGCGTACGCGGGTTGCAGAAACAACAGTCACATACATGAGGAGTACATGTGGGTTTCAATGTAGAAAATTCGTGTATTTAAGTCATACGCGACTATTATATATAGAAACTCGCGTACGTACGTGGGTTTGCCTTAAGGAAAGTCACGTACACACAAAAAACATTTTTAGGGTATTTCTGGGCATTTTCAGACTTTGGTGTCTTCTAGAAAGTTTTAGCTAACTGAAATATCTTTCCAACGGTGTAGAGATGAGGTCAAACGAAGTTACAGAACTCAAGATATGGGTCCTCCAAGTTAGGTTTTTTTTCAGTGACTTTCAGTGACTTTCATGAATTGTTGTCATGGATGTGTCGACATGCGACAGAATCATGGGAAAGTGGTCACAGGAGGAGATGTGTCATTTTGAGCTATAACAGATTCCCCCTAATGTATGAGGTTAGAGGGCAAGACGATAGCCAAAATACATTATAAAGGAAACAACTGAGTATGGAGAGAGCAGAGAATCCAAGATCGAAAGGCTCGAACAAAGGTACCTGAAAGAGAGAGAAATGTCAGAAAAAAACTGATCTCTGGGACATACAAGTCCATATACAAATCATTGCCATAAAGATACAGGCGGATCCAACATATGTATAACTGATGAAACTATCATGGTCGCTCAATATGCAAAAAGGCGCCATATCAAATCTAGAGGAGTCATGGCCACAAATGAACAAGGTGGATCCATACTCGACAATCGATCATAGCCACAAAAATACAAGGTGGATCTATGTCTCAGCAAAATGTCATATAAAGTATACCAAGGTCTTGCGTAGCTTGGGCAATAGCAAAAATGACGATGCTATTGTCAGCCCAAGGTCTTCAATCCAAACCGCCCAAAAGGTACGAATCCTAACCATGCGAATAAAAGAGTTGAAGTCGAACATGGAGGAAACCATTTGATTACCGGTCAATAATGAAAACCGTTAACAAACGCAAGGGAAACCACCATTAATGAAAATGGTCCCCAAGGTACCTAGTACATTCTAACAAGTGTGAATACAAGGACTTGAAGTCGAACACTTGAAGAATCTATCGGGTAGGAGACATTAAGGTATTCCCACTACCCAATAGCAAGGGAAATTGCCACTGATGACTACAATCCCCAAGGTACTGTCATAAAACTCTAAATCTCATCCCCAGAGCAAGATGTGTTTCATTCGATAGGAAGAGATCCATTGGAAGGAGGGCATTAAGGCATCCTTCATCATCCAACACAAGGTAAGTCAAAGACTAATGGGATATGGAATTGGTACTGAATTTCACGACAAGGACCGCCGAAGGCATGATGTAATGAACTGATACTAGGGAATGGACAACACAAAAGGTCAAGGCAACTACAGAATGGTCGACAAAGGTTTAATCCTTGAACAGTGAGCATGACACAAAAGTGACTTAGGAAACTTTTGACACAAAGGACCAATGAAACAAATCTGCAATGTAGGAGACATTGACAGATTCCCCATATAATTGGAAAAAAGACCAACTGGAGGAGTAAGAAACTCTGAATTAGGATAAGGTCAAAATACTAGGACCCAACTATTGATAGACTCAAAACCGGTGCTTTGTTCAAGGAAACAAGACTTGCTGCTATGATGTAAAAAACATGTGAATGAACTTCCCTTCCCCTCTTTCTTGTAAAGGTTTAACGAGTCCAAGAAAGAAAACTCGAGACCATCTTCATTTTTGGCAAGCTCAAAGAAAAGACAGAAGAATGCTTGATAAAGCACTGATTCGTGGATTTTACGAGCCTGAACTAGTACATGCTCGACGGTGTTTTCATAGTTTAGAGAGTCTGAAAACTCCAAAGAAGACTCCAGGGGGGTGCTTTTTCGTACAATTTAGTCTCCTAAGGCCAAAAAAGTATAAAACATACCAAAGAAGAACTCTTTTAACTTCCGAAGAAGAAAAGGTACACCTTTTTCGCACTTAGTCAGGAAGGTCCGAAAAAGGTTAAATTACCACCTACCCAACGCTCCTTCAAAAGCAACATATAGCCTAAGTTTTATGAGTGTGAAGGAAGGAAAGATCACTTGGAAAGATCCATTTGATTACGAGAAATGGGGTTTACAACAATAAACTCGATGCTTTGTTCTTTAGGGTTTAACGAGCATGACAAAGACATAAAGTACACTCGAAATATTTTTCATGTTTTGGTCCAGAGCACGAAAAAGAGAAAACTAAGCTCATACCGGGGGTTCCTTTTCCGTAAGTTTAGTTCCTCAGGTCCAGAAAAGAGATAAACCTATGCCTGAGAATACTCTTCTCAATTCCGAAGAAAAGAGAGTGTTCCTTTCTCGTATTATTCCACATGGTCCAAGAAAGAGATAACCTACCACCAATGTGGATGCCCATTCACATATTCTTAACGAGCCTGAATGGACAAGTTTACTTGGCAGTCAAGTCTATTTTGAGGAGTCAGACCTGGGCCTAAAGAAACTCAATATATTTCCCGTGAAATTTTAACGAGTCCATAAAAGTCAACTCGCAGCCTCCTTACTGTTTTTAACGAGCTCAAAGGAGAGCAAAAAGAATGCTCTAAATGCAAGGAGACGAGTGTCATAGACATGCGAAACTAGTTCCAAGCGCAAGGAACAAACCTATGCATAATGCAAGGAAAGTGAGCAAGATAAGGACACTCAAGGAACGTCTCCTCAGTGTAAAAGGTGTCAAGTTGCAAAGGTAAAATGATACAAGGCTGAACGATGATGAGAGAAAAGATGAGGGCTTATACAACGAGCTAAAATTGTGGAAGCCGACATCAGCCTCATAAGCGTGAGGAGGGAACATGCAAATGTAGTTACAGCTTGAACAACAAGACAAGGCCAGTAAACAGTTGTGAATCCAACTAAAAATCTTGTCTCCAAGAAACAACAACATGAGGATCATATTCAGAAGAAAAGGTCCGATGCAGGTCACTTTGGAAGAAACACATGCGACTTTGCTATCTTCTACAAAAGGTAAAGTCAAGGTAGAATCGACCGAAGAAGATTCTATAGCACCAAGGCTCAAGGGTTTATAATCAGTAAGATCAACCTCAGAAGGAGAGCAAAAATGAACAAGGGATATAGAGTCTGCAGGAACAAACTCAGTATCATAGGAGTTGAAAAATTAATAAGAAAAATCAAACTCATCAGGATCACCGACTTGCTGTTCAAAGGAAGAGTCAAAAGAATCAACAAGACCAACATAAGAAGAAAGGTCAAGCTTACTAGGAAAATTAGGGCTATACTTAGTTACAACTGAACCGACATCCAAAAGAAGGTCATACTGTATCAAAGACTCTAGGAAGACTTCATCCGAAGGAAGGAGATCATCCGAGATAGGACACATGTCTAAACTTTCAAATGGATTGATAGAGTGGAGAGTAGACTCCACGATATGTATAGGATGGCTCACCTGGTCAACTGCTAGGACCAATTCCTAAGAAGGTAAGCATGAAAATAGAGGCTGCTTCTCAGTAGCAATTGAATGCAAAGGACATGAGGCCACATAGCTCACCTGTGGCAAGGTAGTGTCTATAGAAACATTGGGAATCAATAAAGGAAAAACCTGGTCTCTAGTTGGGTCAAGACATGGATCAAGAAAATCCAATTGATCAATAGTGACAATTTCTTCGCCATGATTAAAGTACATCACACGAAAGAATGTTGACACCACAACTTGCATGACATAGACATAATCACGTCCAAGGAGCATATTGAAGTCCAAGGGGTCTTCTATTACCATGAATTCAACTAAGATGGTCTTCCCACCCAAAGTAACAGGTGTTTGAGAAAGAATTCCCAAGGCTATACAAGTTCTTCTATCAAATGCCAGTAACTGACTAGCAGTTGACACAAGGCTAGGAGATCCCATACCTCGCCAAGCACGAGCAGATAAAATACTAACTGAGGCTCCTTCATCGACAATACAACGAGTGATCATTTATTGTTCAACTTTTACCTTTATTTGGAAAGGTGCATCAAAAGGAAGGCACGACTCAACTAGGCTATCCCAATCAAAGGAAGCAATCTGAGAGCTTGGTGGGGGTTGATCTGAAGCGAGTTCAGTGCCCCCTTGTTCAGTAAGTTCTGAACTGGCAGTGAAGAAAATGTGACTAGCAGAAACTTCACTCTCCAAAGGAAGAGTGGGATTGATCGACAATGGAATCAATTCAACCGCTTCGAGAAAGTCACTCTCCAAAGGGAGAGTGGGATTGACCAAAGATGGCATCGGTTCAATCACATCAGGATCACTCTCCGAAAGAAGAGTGGGATCGACCAAATCTGATATTGGTTCGACCACTTGATCAACCAAAGGTTGAGTAGGTTGTTGAGAAAGTATAGGTTGTTCAGGAGAAGGAAATTCTTGAGTCTTGGACCACACTCTTTGCACCTCTACAATAGTAGGGCACTGGTGAGTAAGATGATCTCCCTCGCATAGCTCACAAAGGAACTTAAGTTTGCACTTTGAACAACCAATTTTCTCAACAGTGTCAACATGACTAGCAGTGGCTGACTATTTGCTCTCAACATGACCTACGAAGGTTGAGATTTTGCCCCCAGCATGAAATACAGAGGCTGGGTGATTGGGTCCAACTTGACTAAGAGAGTTTGGTTGTTGAAAAGCTTCAGAATGTTCAAAAATGGGATGACCATGAAACCAAACTCTTTGCACCTCCACGATAGAAGGGAATTTATAAGTAAGGTGGTCTCCCTCACAAAGCTTACAAGGAAACTTGGGCTTGTGTACAGTGGCTGACGGATTGTCTTCAGCATGAACCACAGAGGCTAAAAGACTGCCCCCAGCATGACTTGCAGAGGCTGAGAGACTACCCCCAGCATGAGTTGCAAAGGCTGAGAGATTGGGTCTAACATGACTTGTAGAGATTGGACGGGCACCACCAACATGAACAATAGAGGCTGAGTGGTTAGGATCAACATGCTTTGTAGTAGTTGAGTGTGTGCCCCCAGCATGAACCACAGAGGCTGGGTGGATGGATCCAATATGACTTGGAGATGTTGGATGGGGAGGTTCAACTTGAACATCAAAGGTTGAACGGGTGCCCTCAGCATGAACTGCAGAGGCTGAGTGAATGGATCTGACATGACCTAGAAAGTTTGGAAGGATCCCACCAACATGATTAATAGAGGCTGGATGGTGAAGATCAACTTGACTTGCGGAGGTTGAGTGCTTAGATCCAACATGACTTGTAGAGGTTGGATAGGTGCCCCTAGCATGAAATACAGAGGCTGGGTGGTGAGGTTCAACTTGACTTGAAGAGGTTGAACGGGTGTCCCCTTTCTTATGTTCCTTCTCCCTATTCCTCCTTCTTTTACTCCTTTTAGACTGTCGGTCACTAGTATCAGTACTTTCACTGCATGAGGTAGAAGGAGGAGGAGAATCAACTACAGGTGAAGGGGAAGTAGTGTTTTGATGCCCTTAATATAAGGAGCTTACTTGAGAAGCATCAGGAGCATTCGGGATAGTTGGAGTGGCAAACAACTACATCGGTAGCCCTAGGGTGAGTCTAGGTAGATTCAGGGTGGCCATCAAGGGAACACCAACATTCCCCGTGAGAGGAATAGTACAAGGAGTTCCCAGCATGGGGATCTCTTGGTTGTTGTTCGAAGGGGTGCTAGCCATAGTTTCAAACTAGGAGACAAAGTCTGAGGTTGATAGGAAACCAAAATTACAAAGCACACACCTAAAGGCACACTAAGTACAAACAAACCACACAACACTCACTAAAAATTCCTAAAGCCAAACAGACAAATAGGTATAAGATATGCTTTCTAGAAGAAAGCTAATAGACAGTTACTTGGCGTCCCTGTAGATGTTCTTAGGCACAAGTAAAGGAATCACCCACCGCCCTCCCACACTTTCTACCGGGGTTACCTTCCAGGCCCGTCCAAGGTCAACCTGAAATAGCCTTCCGGTGTACCTGTGTATGAACCCTAGATGTCAAAGAGACTAAAGGCTACCTTAACTATATTGACAGTCTAGGGGGACAGTCGCAAGCTTGGTTCGTATGCATGGGTAGGGTAGCAAATCCTGAAACCCTGTCTAAAACGGAATCCCCAGATGCGTAAAAACCTTGGTCTACGCTTTGACAAGGAATCAAAGGGTTATCTCCTCAGTCGAAGTCTCCACGCGGCCTCGTGCTTAACTCCCATTTGAGAGGAGCTTCCTAGATACAATCAACATAGAGAAGGGTTTACTCAGTGATTGGCCAACTACGGCTGAAATTTAAACACTTGTGGACAATTGAAACTCCCTATTCCACAAGTCTAGCCTGAGCTAGTTGGTGTATGACCCTATAAAATAAAACTTACTAATAATTTTTAAATTATATCGTTTATTTTAAGGGTTGTTTAGTCAGAGGGTAAATGGCGTGAAACGTATGTGGTGTTTTGACTCAAAGTTGAAAGAAAATGACTAAGCAAAGAGATATGAAATGCAAAAAGCAAAAACTATCCTCTTTTCTTTTTCAAATAGAAATTTGAAATCCACAAAATAACAAATTCTTTTTATTTTTTATTTTTCAAAAACAGTGATATGCTATGCAATCTAGACTAAGAACCTAATCTACATGCATATAAAGCAAACATGTGTTTTTGTCTTTTTCTTTTATAAATGCAAAAAATAAATCAGCCTATCAACTAATGCAAGCAAGTACTATAAGCAAAGCAAATAGACAACTACTCTACACCCCACAAACAAACCCTAGGTTTCCCTAAAGTTGGATATCAACCTCCCTTGAAAGGAAGGCTCACAGAGGTAAACAAGCCAACTACTTTGGAATGAAGAGACCGAGCAATAAGACTGACATAAACAAAGGTCAAGAAGTCCCAAGAATCAATCTAAACCTACAAACAGAGGCTACTCAGTACCTTGTCCAACAAGGTCAAGCCAAAGAAGGAGGTGGGTGGGAAAGCAGCAAAAACAAGTATATGTTCTTTTAATTTTTCTTTTATAAATGCAAAAGAAAAACTACCTACAAACAAAAGTATGTAGATAACAAGAACAAAGCAAAAGGAACTACGCTATACAACCACCAAACAAACTCTAGAATTCCCTAAAGTCAGTATAAACCCTACTTGGAAGGAAGGCTTGCATAAAAGACAAGTCAACTATTTTGGCATGGTGAAGTTAACCAACAAAAGAAGAAGGAAACGAACACCAACAAGCTTCTGAACTCAGACAAAGATCACTGACATAAGCTGACTAGAAACATAAGCCAAAAGACAAACAAAGCAAAGGGGGTAGGGGGAATGAGCAAAGAGAAACCCTAATGCTATAAAAAGGCTTACCACATAGATAAAGAACAACAAAAAAGGATGACACTAACTCCTTGGAGTAATGCACCTATAGAGGACACCAAAATACCTACCTAACAACCTTCAAATAGAAGAAAAAGCCACAAAAGAGGATAAAAACACTATTTAAAGGGGCATACATGAGTTTCACTACTGACAGGTTGCGTGTCATATGCGGGTTGACAATAAAGCAAGTTGCGTGTAGAAGCACATGTAGGTTGTACCATTGACAAGTCGTGTATCATACGCGGGTTGACAGTATAGAGAGTCGTGTGTACTGAACTAGACATGCGACTGTTCAGTCTACAACTCGTGTATGGGTGGAAAAACCCCCCAAAAAGGTCAAAAACTACCTTAGGAAGGCAGGGGAGGTGTCCTATTAGACTTATAATGTGTTCCTAAGTGGCAAGAAAGAACTGAAACCTTACAAAAGACTGAAATAAATACAAAGAAACCCCAAACAGACAAGGCTCTCCCCAGCGGAGTCGCCAGTTCTGTTGTAAAGGAAAGTATCCTATGGCTAGGGTTTAAGAGGCCATCAACGTACTGGGGTTGAAAGGTGGATGCAAATGGTTTTGCAAGTATATATAAGCAAGTTTTAGAGATTGGAATGGTTCATACCTTAGCCAAACGAAGGTTGATCCAAGCAGCCCTTCAATCCTCTTCTTGCTCCTCTTGCTCCAAGAGACCCGCAAAATGAATTATACCTTCCTCAAACCAATATGACCACATATAAAGCAATGATAATCAAATAAACATGAAATAATAATCTGATTAACATCAACATCTGATCATAAACAGAGATTCAATCATACATTGAACAATGATTTGGGAAGAAGAAGGACATCACATCTTTATTAATCTTGAAAACAAGTACAAGTATACCTTCTCTTCAAGTTCAGCACCTCACGAAACCTTGATTCGGTTCTGCTGCTTCTCTTCTCCAAGGAACTCAGCCTCCAAGCTCTGCAACACAAGGAGAATGCTTCTAGGGCAAAGGTGTGGGCAAAGAGAGCTCCAAATCCTCCAGCATAACAATGCAAAGATTCAAGTCCCCTCTCATGGACCTCCCTACCTCTATTTATATTCTTAAGGAAGAGTTAGGGGTGAAGACAAAGTGTTTACAACTGAAGGAGCCAGTTGCATAACTACCCAAACTACCCAAAATTCAAAATTCGTATTTTTTGACATTTTTAAGAGGCGTACGCGGGTTGCAGAAACAATAGTCGTGTACATGAGGAGTACACACGGGTTGCAATGTAGAAAAGTCATGTATTTAAGGTGTACACAACTATTATATATAGCAACTCATGTACGTACGCGGGTTTGCCTTAAGGAAAGTCGGGTACACAAAAAAAAATCATTTTTAGGGTATTTTTGGGTATTTTTAGACTTTGGTGTCTTCTGGAAAGTTTTAGCTAACTGAAATATCTTTCCAATGGTGCAGAGATGAGTTCAACGAAGTTACAAAACTCAATATATGGTTCCTCCAAGTTAGATGTTTTTTCAGTGACTTTCATGAAGTGTCGTCATCGAAGTGTCGACATGCGACGGAATCATGGGAAAGTGGTCACATGTAGAGATGTGTCCTTTTGAGCTATAACAGAGATGTAGCCCTCAGGATGCTTCATGTATATCTCCTCATGAATATCTCCATGTAGAAAGGTTGACTTAACATCCATATGATGCACTTCCCAGTGCTTGGATGTTGAAATTGCCAAAACTAGGTGGATGCAGTCCATTTTTGCAACTGGTGTAAAGGTCTCATGGTATTCCACACCTTGGACCTGAGAGAAACCTTTTGTCACCAGCCTTGCCTTATATTTGCAGGTGCTTCCATCAGCAGCAACCTTGGTCTGAAACACCCACTTGCATTGAACCAATTTCCTTCCTGGAGGAAGAGAAACTAGCTCCCAAGTAGTGTTTTTCTGAAGAGAATTCATCTCTTCATCCATGACAACTTGCCATATTGGATCCTTCCGAGCATGGTAGTAGGATTTTGGGTTTGAACTAATCATCAAATAACAAGTTTCAGACAACAAATTATCAGGACAAGAGAGTGCAATACCTGCTCTTTGGAAATCAGACCGGGTTCCCCTTGGATCATCCAGATTTCCAATGTTATCTCCTGTGGAGGAGAGTGTCTGTCGGGCCCATGTGGGAAGATGATTTTCTACTTCAGGTTTTGATTCAGCATCTGATGTTTGCTGCACATTGATATCAGAAATCTGAGGATCCAAATCAGGGTCATCACCCCCAATTTCATCATCTAAATATTCAGTAGAATAGGAAGGAAATTCAATAGTTTTCTCCTTCACTAGTTCCACCTCGTGAAGAGGCTCATCGAACTTGACACTCCTTTCAATGATGATATATTTTGTTTTGATATCCTACAGCTTGGAACCTTTTGATTCATCAAGATACCCAATAAACAAACATTCTATGCTTTGCGGTTGCAAAGCCCTCCTTTTATCAAGTGGAATTTGGGCCCATGCAGTGGACCCAAACACCTGTAGGTTCGACACATCCGGCTTGTGTCCAAAGTAAGTTTCGAAAGGGGTCTTCCCTTTCACAAATGAGTGTGGCACTCTATTCTAAATGTATGCTACAGCATGCATGGCTTCAGCCCACAAATTTGCAGCCAACTTCTTTGATTACAACATACAGGTGGTCATCTCCTTGAGAGACCGATTCTTCCTTTCTGCTACACCGTTTTGCTGGGGAGTGTAGGGAATTGAATGTTGAACCTGAATACCACTTTGGGAGTATATGTGTATCAAATCATTACTAACATACTCCCCTCCATTATTAGATCTCAATATTTTGATCTTAATCCCAAAGGCATTCTCGATCAAGGCCTTCAGTTCAGAGAAATTTTCACATACTTCAGACTTCTTTTTGAGAAAGAAGACCCATGTGTACCTTGAAAAATCATCGATAAAAGTCAGAATATACCTTGATCCATTCATGGATGTGATATTCATCGAATCATTGATATCAGAATGTATCAGCCCCAATATGCATGTAGCTCGGTTTGCCTTCTGCCGATCGTACTTGTGCTTAGGGTGTTTTCCAACCACACAACCCTTGCAAATTCCAGTGGTTGCCTTGATGATCAGGAGGCGTTCAACCATGGAGTTTTTCTGTAATTGTTGCAAATATTTGAAATTTAGATGGCCAAACCTTTCATGCCATAGCCTACTAACTTCATTTCCATGAGTTAGCAGTGCGGTGGGCTTTGCATCCGTCACAAAGTGGGAGAAATAATAGGTTGTTGCATGATGGTTTGCAAGGCCTTTAGCAATGAGTTTTCCGGATGCAAGTTTCATTATCTCAACATTGTTTGGGCTGAAAGATACTCTCTTAGGAACTCGTGTATGTATTATCTGATAGACACTAAAGAGATTTGATCCAAAGATGGCACATACAAAACATTTGAAAAATAACCATTCTCAAGATCAACTGTACCTTGTCCTTCTGAAATGATGGTGGAGTCATCTCCCATGTGGATGGGGATGGATTTGCCGGTATCCAAGGATGAAAAGGAGTCTCTTTCATCAATCATGTGGTTTGAAGCTCCATAATCAATAAAGAGTGCTTTGGACTTCGAAATGCTTTCCATGAGGGCATGACCTTTTTCATGCTATGGTTCCCAATCTTGCTGATCTCCTCTCCGAAAGCTTTCTGGAAGATTGATGTGATTTCTCTCAAGGAGAGAGGTAGCTTCATCAAGATTATTCTTCATGCAGGCATGTTCAGGGTGGAAGCCCTTCCCGTAGTATGAACACTTGACTTTTTCCTTTCCATGATGCCCTTTCCCTTTGTTCTTCTTTGAGTTGGAAGACTCATCATGCTACTGGTTTTCAACTTTAGGTTTAGGAGCTTCAAATTTAGTTTTTGGGTTCTTCTATTGCTTTCCTTTACCCTTCAGATCTTTGGGCCCTAAAACATGGAGGGCTTGATCACGGGAGGATCTGATGATCCCCATCTGGACAAGCTTATCATGTTCACTTGTTAGGGACTCAATGAAGGCATTGAGTGTAGGCATCTTCCATCCAGGGGTTGTGAGCTTCCCTGCAAGGAATGTAGAGACAAAAATTGAATAATCAGCTCCAAGTTTGGAGAGTATGGAGAGGATGAGCTGATCGTCCTCATTCTCCACTTTGCATTGCTTCAATAGTAAGACAATGTGCTTGAACTTTGTGAAAAAGTCATTCAAGGTCTCGAAATTGGAAGGCTGGAGAGACATCAATTCATTTTCGAGCTGGTAAACTCTCAAATCATCCTTCTTTCCATACAGGGTTTCCAATTTGTCCCAAATTTCCTTTGGAGTCTTCAATCCGGAAATATGGAAAAGTAGATCCCGAGAAACATAGAGGCACAAGAATCCGAATGCTTCATCCTTCCTGTTCAAGAATCTAGATTTGTCTATTGCAGAACCAGATTCTTCTTCAGTGTCCATGGTGACCCTATAGAGTCCTCTGGAATGTAGCTGGATCTCCATGTCTCCTTTCCATGAGTGGAAATTGAACAGAGTCAAAAGATCTACTGAAGAAGCCATCTGAATCTGCTGGAGCGAATGGTTTCACCTGTCAAAAACCTGAAAATCACAACAAAAAGGGCAATGTAATGTCGGCCAACCTGCACATTTTAGGATTTCATCACACCCAGCATAGTCAATCAAGCAAGCTTGATCAACAAGTTCTTTACTTGGGGTATTAAGTGGTAAGCCTTGGCTTCTAGTGCAGTGCTGGATTTTTGAGCTATTGCTCAATTTTCATGCAAGATCTGTCAAAAACCTTGTTTTTTGAGAGATCTGAGCTTCATCCCGCCGTGAGCTCTGATACCATATTAATATGTCGCAGTAATCTAGGGACTAGACACAAGTCTCATCAAATATTAATAACAATAAGGCATGAAAATGGTGTAACTATGCTACAAAATGAGTAGCCGCTCTGTATATTCACACAAAGAATGAGTAATTCAATACAAGATCATGCTGTAAGCATGAATGACAAAGCAATTCAAATTCCCAAGGAGGTCATTTGAATTGAATGAGTCAGTCTAGCTTAACTGAATGTAAGCCACAGTCAACGCTCAAGTTAACCACTGATTAAAACCCTAATTGACTAAACTGAGCCCTAACTGAAGTCGAAGTGCAATAAATGACTGAGTCTAACTAAAAGTAGCTCAGACACATGTCACTGCAAGCTAACCAATAAGTGGTAGCGCATCAATGACTCCAATGAGCCCCGATGAGGTTAACTGAACATCAGAAGTGGTTGGAGGCGCCCCTGTTTACTCCAGTTCATTAAATAATCAATAAATATTCAATTTAATGAAGGAAGGCACCTTCAGTGCTCTATTTAACCGATTTTAACCATTAGTTAGCGAGATGGGGCATTAATGACACTTAGATCACCCCCAGAGTGCTCTAGTTAGCCTCCCCAAATGTAGGAGAAGGCTAAGTTAGCCTCCTTGACTGAAGGTAGGCGTGGGTGTGATCTAGCTGATGTCATCTAGTGCACCTCTGATGTCAATTAAGTCAATAAAACTTAGGATAATGGTTTAACCAAATTGAGTGTGTATGGTGGTAAATGTCTCCAACAATATGTGGAAAGCAAAGGCGGTGTAGCAGCGAGTGTGATAAATGAAATATTGTAAGAAGATCTTGTAGATCATCAATAGATGAGAAAAATTGAAGATACAACTCCATGTTTATCAGAAATGACAAAGTTTATTGCATTAATGGAACAACAATGCATTGATGAAGCATTAATGTGAATGAAGAGACATGGGCAAAGTGTCTTTCATCACTTGAACCAACAGTCAAACAAAACCATGAACAAATTGACGAAATAATTGACATTTTAAATGCACAAAAGCGCTACAGAAAATAATAGCCTGAATCCAAAGCCTCAATTGAAAATAATTTCCAGCACCGGTTGTTTAGGACAACATATAGAAGTGTAGTGAAAACACGAAAGCCACCTGTCGAAAAAACACGGTAAACAACAACTGGAAAGAAGGATTCACAATTGAAAATCAATCCATTCAGGCATAACAATAGATAGAAGTGTCATCAAAACATGCAATAAACCTGGAGAAAAAAGAGGGTACCGATCAAATCCATATGAATAGACAGAATAAAGCCAGGCCGTTTTCAGAACATGTACCTAACCGATCAAGTCCATGCCGCATTTTTCTGCACCCAAAGTCCATGCTCCGTCCCTGCGCAATTATGGGATATAAGGACCGTGAAATTCAACCATGACGTGATGTAACAAAATAAAAAAATTGGTAATTAACAGTAGGATTGTAGAAACACCATATGCTCCAATTTCAGATTCTGCAAGATGCGATTTGCGACATTTCCGTTTTCTGAAGTTTCTTATTTTCAAATAAAGAAATGTCGAAGATAGTATTTCTGACTTTCGACATCGGCGTATCCCAAATTGCCGTAAAAAGAAACAATGAGGTATGGATTTGATAATTTGTTATTTTCCTTTCCATAAAAAAAATTGTATAGTTGAGTTTTGAATTTGGTACATGCTGCAATAACCTGAATTTTCTCTCAGGTTCTTTAATCTCCACGAAATGTAGAGGCATAGTGGAAAAAATAAACACATAGTGAGTTTAAGATGAGCATGGACTTGGCAGAGGAGGAGCTTACGTGGAAAGAATATGAACAGACAGAATAAATCCTGACACAAACCTACCCATCAACTCCATGTCGCTTTCTTCCGTCCTTGCCGGATCACGGGATACTATAACTAGAAAGTGTAACAATTAAACTCGCCAATATCCAGGCGACACATGTCGGGATGTTAATGGGCAGGGAGACGAGGAATCTTTTGGGACAGGTTTTTTCATTGAGAAAACGCCTACGGCGTAATTAAGAATAATAAATATTTCTAAATATTAATNATAAAAATTATATATTTTTTATATTATATTATATTATATATATATATATATATATATATATATATATATATATACACATATATATATACATATAATGTATTTTTAAAATTAATTTTATTTTTATTTGTAAACTAAAAAATAATTATTAGTTTTTACCTATAATTACTCATAAACATACACATTAATAATTAATTAATTTAAAATGTATGCACTAAGTATTATTCTTATTGTTTTTTATTTTTATTTTGTATCTCACATATTACACTTATACCAGTTCAAAGAGGCAGCATAAGTTCATTATCATAACCTTTACAAAGAAGACGGTGAGGGCAGTGAGGAGCTTACCTCTGATTTCCTCTCACATATACCCTACCTTGTAAGCCATGACGATAACTTAGCTCTTATGAAGACTTTCTCAGAAGAAGAAATATGCTATGTCATATGGGGTATGGAGCCTGACAAAGCTCTAGGGCCAGACGGTTTCTCAATACATTTTTACAAAGAATGTTCAGAAATAATCAAAGGGGATCTTCTCAGAATGATGAAAACCTTCCAACAAAAAGCCAAGGTGGGAGGCAACACAAATTCTACGTTCTTAGATCTAATCCCCAAGGAAGCGAATCCTGGCTCCTTCGACAGATTCAGGCCCATATCTCTGTGCAACGCTTCGTATAAAATTCTCGCCAAGCTAATGGCCAAAAGGATCAAGCCACTGCTAGGGAAACTCGTCTCTCCCAGGAAAAGTGGATTTATCAAAGGGAGACACATATTGGATAATGTTATACAATTTCAACAAGCTATGCACTCCACTCATCAACGGAAGGAGCAAGGGATGCTCATAAAACTAGACATGGAAAATGCATTCGATCAGGTAAATCTCTCCTTTCTTTATAGAGTCCTTCACGCCTTTGGATTCAGCTCTGGATTTTTCAATTTGATTAAAGCTTGCACTCAAAATCCCTGGATAGCTCCACTTGTAAATGTTAGACCAACCAATTAATATAAATATTTGAGGGGAATAAGGCAAGGCTACCTCTCCCCCCCTTCCTGTTCATTCTGATTGCTGATTCCTTGAGCAGAAAACTGATGGCACAAAATATAGTAGTGTCAATCCCAGGTATATAGATAATGCAAGGTCTAGAACTAATCAACCATGCCTTATTTGTTGATGACTCCCTTCTGATGGGAGGAGCCTCTATAACGATCTCAAAAGTGTTATATGGAATTCTCCAAAGTTTCTGCAAAATATTCAAAGCTCTCATCAATAAAAGGAAAAGTGTTGTGTATGTTTGGAATGTAAGCCAACAAACTATTCAAAAAATAACCCATTTTCTTGGGATTCTCGGGATATGCCTCATGGGAAAAAATCAATTATGTCGGGCTACCTCTAACTCTGGGCACTAACAAAGCCTCATTGTGGGTTGAAGTAATATGCAAAATCAAGAAAAAAATCACAGGCTGGGGATGTCAGTGGCTAAATAAAGCTGAAAAAGTCATTCTTTTAAAATCAGTTCTCTCATCCCTGCCAATCTTCCAGGCATCCTTCCTCCTGGCACCAAAGACGATAACTGAGCAGGTTTCAAAAATTAATAAGAGATTTTCTTTGGCATGGAGGAAAAAATAACCAGAAGAAATATCATTTAGTAAACTGGGAAACAATGAAGTGCCCAATAGATGAAGGAGGTTTACAAGTCAAAGATCCAGGCAATGACAACATTGCTCTAGGCGGTAAAATTTTGTGGAAATTATACACAAATAGCAGTCACCATGTCAGCTAGATCTTGAAGAAGAAATATCTCAAAGGTGTTTCGTTAAGAAATATTCAAGTTGCCAATACCAAAAATGGAATGATGACTTGGAACCTCTACAGACGTGGATTAGAGTTCTTTCACAAGGATCTGTATCGCATCCCTAGGAACAGAAATAATACGCTACTATGGCATGACAGAATCATGGGCTTTCCACCCCTAGCAAACTCTGAAGAGAGAAAGGGCGTGTGCACTTGGCTCATCCAACAGGAAATCCATAAGCTCGCCGACATTTTTGTATGGGACTCTACAGGGAATTGGCTATTATGGGCTTTCCCTAGCATTCTAGAACACCTAAAATTGCAAAAGAAACTACTCATAAACGAGTTGACGGCCTCAACACCAATCCACCAACATGAAAAAGATAAGTGGGGTTGGGGAAAGACCGGGGTGTACATAGCTTTGCAGGGATTCTCTTCACTGCAAACTCACCACACACCGATTCAACCCGCGTCATTCTGGAAGAAGGTATGGGATCCTCTTGGAATACCCAAAGTAAATTTATTCTTTTGGATTTTAATGCACATGAAAACTCTTACGCGAGAAAACTTGCAAAAAAATGTATCAATGGGCCTCATAGATATGCAATGTGCTGCAATGAATTAGAAACAATGGAACATTTGTTTGTTGACTATCCATACGCACAAGAAGTCTGGAAAATTATGTTGCATGGCCTTAACGTAACAACTCCAACACCGATTGATGTCGGAACTTTATACTCCACATGGAAGGAAATATATCCACTCATGATACCAATCAAGTCTATGTGGAACCGAATATGGAAGGCTATCCCCAAATAGGTCTATTGGAAACTATGGTTGGCCAGAAATGAGTAGATCTTCAACAACTCTTTGAGCCCCCCTTTGATGGTGGCCACCAAGGCCAAATCTCTTCTTCTCGAAACTCTAGCCCAACATCCTTTCAATAGTGAAAACAATACCCTCCCTAAAGAAAAGAAATGGATGGGAACTTATGTATTTAGAGATAGAAACAAGAAAATTGAGTGCCCCATCAAAACTCCAGGATGGAGACTACGAGACACAGATGCAAACTTTCAGGAGTGGTGGAAGAAGTAGGGCAAAGCTACGATTTTTTTTATGGCACCTCTAAAGGGAATCCAGGGATAGCCGGAGCAGGTGGAGTGATATATTCCCAGGATGGTTCAAGAAGAGATAGCTTCAGCTAGAGGATAGGACAGAGAGAAAACAACAAGGCGGAAATACTCGGGTTGCTAAAAGCTTGTCAGATAGCATGTGAAAATGGAATTAGAGAAATACAGGTATTTTGAGACTCTGAAACACTGATAAAAATATTAAACATGGAGGATCACTTCAGTAATCCAACTCTCAACAAAACCTTGCAAGGGTTGCAGTATTTGTTGCTTTATTTCACCAACACTATATTTTTCCACATTCTGCGTGGATCGAACAAAGAAGCAGATTAAAAAGCGAACTTGGGATGCCTGTTGTCCCAAGGAGATTACAACAAAAATGACGAAGCTCCTGAATGGATCCCTATACCTTGAATTCCTGTGATGTAAAGAAAGGAAATTATTTTGCATAAGTGGATGCTTGAATACTTGTAACTACGGTTGCTTTGGCCCCGGCCCAACCGAGTTCTTAATATACAATAATCGTTATAGTTAAAATTTTATTTTTACGGAAATATTGTATTTAAATATTTAGCTTGATTTTGAAATGTCAAATTTAACATAATATTTAATACATTTACATTAAACCGGGTAATTCTAGAAAAAAAAATTCTTCCTTACATTTTATTAATAAAGTATAATTACTCATAAACATACACATTAATAATCAACTAATTTAAAATGTATGCAATGTGTATTATTCTTATTGATTTTATTATTATTTTGTACCTTATACCTTGCACTCAAATTTAGGGAAATATTGTACTCAAGTATTAATGTCAAAAATATTATTACTTCTAAGTTCAAAGGAAATTCTAGTGTGAGAAAAATTTAGCGGTTAACAGAAAATTAAGATACTATAAGGAGGTCATTAATGCTAACTTGGAAGACCAGAAGAAAATTAACTAGCTCACGGAAGAAAATTAATATAACCAAGATTAGAACGAACTCTCATGAACTCCATAGCAAAACAGGGCATTAGTATATTCCTAAAACTCCATGGGCGGAAAGGGTTTTCCATCTGTGTGAGTCTATGAGTGTTGAGGATGAACCTCAATTCCTCTTATAGTGCCTTGCTTATACCCACATTAGATCGTAGTTTCATAATATTTGCTACAATACAAAACTTTATAACCTCCTAACTTGCCAAAACTATAGTGAGCTTGGCAAGCTTTTTTAGCAGAGGAACAAGATTTTAAAGTAACCCAAGGATTATCCTTCTTAAGGTTCGATAGACCAAAGTTGGTCTCAGTGGACATTAATCATCATCATCAGCAGCATCAACAATCAATGTATAAGATTTGTATATTTTTAATAAAGAAATATTAATTAAATTTAATGAAATATTAGTTAGATTTTTTTAAATATGATGTTAAAAGTATAGGGTGAATGATTAAATACTTTTAGATATCACATAAATACTTGATGGAAACCTAATTGATAACCAAGATATTATCTATTAGATACTAGTGATAAGGTGAAATAAGAGTTTTTTTATTGAATTAGAACTCATTTTCCAAAAAATAAATAAAAAAATAAACTAGCATACCCCCAAAGCAGGGGAAATGAATCACCGAAGAGAATTTCAATATGTTTCAAAAAGAGAGAGAAAGTTGTCTGTAGATAATACAAGTTTATGTGATGAAAACAAGTCTAGGGAAATAAGTAAAAATAAGTTACATCAAACTTCTAAATCTCCACATAAGTGAAAATAAGTTTCCTCCAAAAGGAGTTTTCTAAGTTTTAGGTAGCTTTAGAGAACCTCGAAACCCCTGGACGTGGAGGAACTATACCTTTGAAATTGAGACCTAGCCTGGGCGTGGCGAGACTATACCTTTGAAATTGAAACTTGAACTATGTGAGACTTCCAAATTTTTGCACATCATAATTTGCACAAGCTACACCATTTTTCCTGTCGACCATTTGAGTGGGTCCTCTTATAATCTCATGTATTGAAGATCATTGAATGGACAAATGAGGTTGATAGGTGAAGAAAATATTTTGTTTCAAGTTTTTTAAATCCCAAGTCAATATTTGTGTTGAATATCGATAGTATATAGTCAAGATATCCATTAGTAGCTTGTTGCTTAATTTTCATGACGTCATGGATGCAAAAGCAAACCGCCTTCCTTGCACATATTGTAGTTCAGGGGCACAAGTTTTTATAGAGGTAACAATTCCATTGAATTTCTGTTTATCTTTTCTCTTCACACATAATTACATGACCAAAGCATACACTTCGATCCCAATAACACTTGACTGCGTGCATGAAGGGTGGTTTTCCCGTTCTACTTGAAAAGAAGAAGGCTGATTGGTAGCCCTAGTATCCCTGTCATAACTTCGTTCGGTTCAGTCTTTTTTCAGTTATAAAAATACATTTATAAAATAAAGGAGATTCAAATTCCATTAATTATACTTTAAGCTTTTAACTCTCATTTATTATTATCCTTGAAAAAATTAAAATATAAATCCCCCGTCTTCTTCTTAAAACAAAATTATGTAGGATGTTTGATTTTTTTATTATTTGGATGGTTTTTTGCCTTAAAGGTAGAGTAACGTTTTCATATATGTCTTATTGGTGATTAACCCAGAAAAAGAGTTCCGTCTATTTGAAAGGTCCCACATCTGTCAGTTGGTCAGCCAATAACCCATAACGTAGCCCAGTTTCGGCAAATAAAGACCAAGAACCACCACTTTTTATTTTATTAGTTCAGGTTTGCAAGCCTAGGGGAACATACTTGCTAAACTGGTGGTCTGGAAACTTACCAGCATCCTTAAGACTAAAATTGCAAAATTGAAAAGTGAAATGCAAACAGAAATCCAACTAAACCAAGAATATCTTGGTTGTTTTCTTTCAAGTTATGTTATGACCATTTAAACTACACATTTTGGTTTAATATGCCATTATGTTTGGCAAACCAAATCTTCATTGATAGGAAGCATTAACCAATAAATTGTAACAACAAAAAAATACAAAGACTATAAAGAAAGGAGACAAAGACTGTGGCATACAAGGTGAGTCTACTTTATTTGCATTATGCCTCTATATTTTATATTGGTTGCCTACCCCCTCTGCTTCTATATTTATATTGGTTATAAATAGGAGCTTGGTAAAAATTTATCCTAAGTTAAGTGGTTTTGGAACGTGTATAAAACCACCACTTTTTAACCATACTACACCTATTTCCTATGGTTCCTTGATTCATGCGGTACAATGGGGGATTTTCTGAGAATCTCTGTGTTATGGGCAGGGCACCTACCCACAATTCAATTTTAATGCGGCTTCTAATTCTTTCATTAACACATTTTTGCGTGCAAAGTGACTCGTACTATAAGCACATGTTACCTGCTTGATATTAGGCATGTAATGGGCCCTTCCTGTACGTCTGCAATGGAGTGATATCTTTACATGTTTCGATCATAACATATAATTGAGTGGGATTATAATCCCATTCTATTTCATTTTTAGCATGATAGACTATTTGAGGCAAAGAGCTTGATGTTTGTGAGGATTATGCTCATAAGTGAGATTATGGTGTTTTTGCACATATATTAATAATATTGGATCCTGATGCTTTTGTTGCAGATCGAGACTATGATCTTTGTGTTCGAGATTGAAAGTAAGTTATTGATGATCGTGAGGTAGATCCAGAATTTCGTTATCCTTATCCAACTCCAGCAACAGAGGTAGTAGAGGTGGAGCATGCATCCTCTCTAGGAGCAAGAGCAAGTAACCATCTTAGCTATTCGTTTATGAGTAGTCAGTGGATTTTGGGAAAAGGGGTTCTGTTAATAAACCCAAAAATTAGCTAGTTCTTGCCCAATCCAAGCACTAGTCAATGCATATAAGGGTTCAATCAAGTTAACAGCTAGAATTCAAGTCTTTGCTCCCGCATAATTGCCACTCAATTGGTTCCATTGAGGGAAGTTATTGCTAGCCTAGTTGTTAATGATTTGGATAGGTGGGCATAAGCACACATAAGCAAAATTTTGGACAAACACTTCCATGAATTGAATTCAAAGCCTTCAACTTATCTCTTACATGCAAGTAGTTACACTACGTGTATTAGACTTCACTTCCACCCAGCTAATGGTATTCTCAACAACACTTACAGTGTTATCATACCTCTATTACAATGTTGCCATACCTCTGTGAAACCAAAATCTATTGCGACAGCTAAACCGTGTGAGAGTGACAGATGTCATTCTCCCAAATAAATCCAAATATAAAATATTTTGAAACCCATAATTATAAAGCGAGATTTCAGAACTCCGCACTACATAAATAGTTCAATCCCATATGATTTTCTCCGGAATGAGTTGTTGGAAACATGATCGAAAGGCAGTCACTTCGCCTCACAGGGTTTAGGATGAGTTGTTGGAAACATGATCGAAAGGCAGTCACTTCGCCTCACAGGGTTTAGGATGAGTTGGTAACTCCACGAGTCCAGGTTTTGAATCTCCCTGTATCTTTCTTTTTCCCTTTAACATTGAGTTTGTAGGCATGAATTTATGGTTGGGATGTCTCTAATGCCTGGTTAATGATAATGAGCTAATTAGATTGGTATTTTCGTATTTATGCGCAGGGTTTAAACATCCAGATGATGTTTCATCCGTTTTCCTCTCAGTGTGTTGATATTGATGGTGAGGGTAAGAGAGTTTGTTTTCATTACTCGCAGTCCCTTCGCCTCGCAAGGTGAGCTGGTAACTCCATGAGTCCAGGTTTTGAATCTCCATGTATCTTTGTTTTTCCCTTTTGCCCATGAGTCCAGGTTTTCCACTCCATGTGTTGATATTGATGGTGAGGGTAAGAGAGTTTGTTTTCATTCATTTTCCTGTCCTTGTTTTGAGTAGCATCAACTTCTGTGCTTGGCTGCCCATGCGTTGCAATCTTATCAACGATTGGAATTTAATCTTATCAGCGGCCGCAATTCTTGCTTGTGTGTCAATAAATTGCCTGTTGTTGGTTGTAGGTTTGCTTCATGTACTGAACGAGCTAAATCGATGGATAACGTTGATTGCTTCATGTACAGGTATATAGGCTTTGGAGAGAAATAGAAATCATCTTCCCATTGTTTCCTGTCATGGATATCCTTGTATTTCCACATATGCACTACTTGGGCCATAAAATGGCAAAGGGCATAGAGAAGCATAATAACAATTGCAGTTGTAAGAGTGTATAGATAAAAATGGACAGAGGGAATCTGCCAAATCTTGCAGAGGTTGAGGTTGGAATTGGTAGAGAAGGAAGAGAAAAGGAGGAGAAGCATAGAAAAAAAACAGGATATACATAATTCACCACAACATGTTATCAATCGACTCTTCCTCTTTCAATATTTTATCCAACTTAGACATTCCATCAGATTTCACATAGAATCGAGCTGAGCTCCTAGCGGGCGCTTTGTCTTCGTCATCACCATTGTATTCGCTTCCACCATGAATGCACTCAAAAGAAAGGAAATTTCTCTCACAAATCATAGAGGAAGGTGTAGGCTGCAACCGAAATTATTGATATGCACTTGAGAAAGATTGTTTTAGGTGCGTGAGCAGTTTCGCCAAAGGGATACATAAAAGGGAATCAATGGAGAGAGTCTCCTCTTCAGTCGTATTCATGCAGGTCACAGGAAGTTTCTGGGCAATTTCAACATGAGTGTCTGCACTTTACCTTTTGAAATTGGGGATATTCAAACACATAGGCCGCTAGTCACTGACCAACAGTTGGCAAACAGGAAATAGTTGCTTCTTTTAGTCAACTTGTTAAGTACTATGGTTAAAGGAATGGGTTTTTAATTTGCATTTAAGCCGTGGACAGGGGGCGGCTCCTCATAGGCAGTTGAAAGACGATGAAAGCCAGAGGAGGTCATCCCCTTAATAACACCTTCGATGTAATAAAAATAAAAAATAATAACAATCCAAAACTTGAAAACTCTGATAACTAGTTTTTATATATGACTAAATTTTATTTTTACACGTTTTATAATTATTATGTAAATTTAAGTTGTTTCTTATCTAATTTTAGTTTCACCATATGATACTTTTCTAGAGCCTCCTTTGCACCAACAAGGGCACACACACACATATAAAATTCATTGCATTTAAGAATTTTAATTCATATATTCAAATATTTTTTTTTTCATAGAAAAATATCTTATATATAATATAAAAAGGTATTTACAGGATATTTACCAAAAGTTTACTTGTCTCCCTCTGTCACATTATAGAATAATCTATATCATCCCATCAATTACTACTGCCACCCATAATCTAAAATCCCCTATTGTTCACAAAATGACCCCACAAGTATCTATCCAAGTGTATTATGTAATTGTCCTTTACATAATTCACCCCAAGATAAATTACTCCACTATGGATCATAAGATGTATCAATCTTATGCATCCAAACAGATAATCTACTATACTAAAACGAGCCAAAAAAAGAAAAAGTAGATGGGTCCATCCCATCCCCTCGGGCCACCAGAAAATGACCAATCGGCCCCTGTAAAGCCAGCTTCGACAATCTATCAGCATCACTATTGACCTCCCTGTAAATATGCTGAATGTGTATCTCCTGGAATAGTCTCCTCAGCTGAAGAATACGATCCATCCAGTTGAACAGATGGATGAATTCCAAATGAATTTTATTCTGAAACCATTCCACGATGATCCGGGAGTCACCTGCAAGTTGAATAGTATCAATACCCAAATTCCAAGCCAAGTGTAGAATACTCCATAAAGCCAGTAACTCTGCCCGCGTATTTGTGCCAGATCCACAATTCCATTTGATATTGAATCTGCCCAATCGAGGTGCAATGAGAATTGCCCCTACTACACACCTAGTGCCACCCCCCTGCGAGGCACCATCAAAAAAGCCTATCGCCATATCATTGGTAAATACAGGTTGTAGTATATTACGAGACTGTCGCTGCCGATAATTGATAGGCCTCTCCTCCCAAACAATCCGTACCTTGTTGACAATCTGTAGAGGAGTAGTGTTAATATGCCGAAATATATAAGAGTTCCGTGTCAGCCAAATAAAACTGCAAACATAAAAAGGTATAGTTCTCAGCTCCCGGCCACCCGAAAACCAGTTTTCAAAAGCCTGAACGATATGTTCTCCATGCCAGCAATAATCATAACCAAAATGCATGCCAATAAGTTCCCACACCCGAACAGTAAATGGGCATCTATCATCATATGAGTAGTATCCTCCTCCGCATTTTTACAGAAAGAACATAAGCCAGGACCCGCGACACCTTTCCTCTGTAATAATTTCCATGTATGTATACGACCGGCCAACATCAACCAGGTAAAGAGCACCTTCTTTAAGGGAATCTTCCAGTGCCAAACCTCCTTGAACCAAATAGGAATACAATCTGAGGTAACCGACGTAACAGAAGATTGATAAGCCAAAGCTGCAGTAATAGTGCCGGATTTCGTATTTCTGCTCCAGTGGATGGTATCTCTGATAGGTAGTAAACGACACCCAGAATTACGAAGCTTGTATGTATATTCAATCCATTCCAATGCCAAAGGTCCTTCAAGCTGTATCTCCTGTGCCTCAATCCATTTAGTGAACAGTGAATCGTCCACGATAGAGGCCGCTTGTGCCAAATAATAAATCCTGTGTACAAGAAGATGGTTCAATAGAGGTTCTGATAGTCTATAGGAACCATCCAGGCCCAAAATGGGGTCTCTACCAACCCGTATGCTCCAACCATCTCCCGGCTGCCACACCAGCCACTGTTTAAGAATGGGTAATGAACGCATTAGTGCCCGCCAAATATTAGATATGTTCTGCATACCATATACTGACAATCTGATCCACTCCGAGATCGGCCACCCACCTATGTATTTTGCCAATATCACCCGCTGCCACATACATGGAATAAAAAGTACCCACCACAGGTTCTTTGCATGTAGAGCTCTGCCAAATTCCCCAAGGTCCTTTAAGCCCCATCCACCCCATCCTTTAGGCTTCGTTAGTAAACCCCATCTAGCCAGACAAATAGAGGGCTTATCTTTACAGCCAGACCATAAGAATCTAGTCATCCTGCTCTGAATCATCTTTATTATGGCCCTCGGAATCCATGCAAGAGAGAACCAATAAACAGGTAAACTTTCCAGAACAGATTTAATCAAGATAAGTCTCCCTCCAATAGATAAAAAACGATGTCCCCACCTGCCAATGCGGGACTCAATACGTTTTACCAGCCATATCCAGTCCCTGATCAAGTAGTCGTTGGGCTTAAGGAAATATCCCAAATATCGGAAACCACGATCAAGTGGAAGTATATCAAATGAAAATAGCTGGTGAATAACCTCCAA
>LPNX010251707.1:163512-313726 GCA_001517045.1 Pseudotsuga menziesii | reverse complement strand
TCAGTATTGTAAAGTCGCCCATTCATTAAAATACCAGCATATGAATTAAAAACCTGAAAAAGTGCCAACTTGGGATTCCAAGCAGAAAGTAATCCCCCCGAAATCCCCACAGCATCCACAGCTGTCATGTGCCAATCCCCCAACACCTTAGAAAAAATGTCAATAGCTTTATCAGCAGATACCATAGTTTCCTGTATCATAATGATATCCGGACGAACTGTCTCACAAACTCTACGGAGGGCTAATAGTTTAGGGGCACCCCCCACCCCTCTGATATTCATAGAGAGTATAATCATTCTAAAAAAATATATTGGATTTAAAAACTTCAAAAGAAGACTATTCATTTGATTGACTTCAAATTGGTTTGATTAATTTATATGTGTCTTTGCATATTGAAATGAATGTAATATGTTGGATCCTCTTTACATTCTAATGTTTTAAAACTTGTGTAAAATTGTAGTTTAAAGTATAGAATTGACATTATCAGAATAGTTATGTATTATGATATTTTATGAAAAGATTGTTATATTGGTGTGACATTACCCCTACTCTATGCTTTATTTGTGTACTCATTTGTGTCTACAAGATTTTTGGATTTAACTGCATAAGAGATTTTTTTTTTAAACCCAAACGGGTACTTTTATTTTGAGGAAGAATACGAGTCTTTTTTGGCAAATACCAATCAACCTATTTACATATTTCAAAATAACCAGAGGCTGTACATAGCATTACAGAGAGGGAGGGGGTCCCCCATTATAACAAATTGCAACTGAATGAAGAACAATTACAGAATAGGATGGAAATAACTGGGTTCCTCGTTGATGCTAAGAAATCCTTGAGGAAGAAGACAAGCTTTGTTAGCCATGCCATCTGCAAGGTTGTTTAAATCCGGGAGAATGTGGAAAGAATCATCAATATCAAAATATTTCAATATAATCCTAATTCTCTACATAATTATATTCAAGGCAAAATTATTTAGGCTATCGGCTGAATTTAAAGCTTTTATCAGCAACTCAGAATCACCAAAGATTTGAACGGACTTGAATCCTTTCTCCTTATCAAATTGAATCGCCATGAGGAGACTGTAGCTTTCGGCCTGATTGTTTGACATGGTTCCAAGTCCCCGGCTAAAACTGAAATTGGTCAATCTGTCAGGAGAGAAAACCAAGCCCCCAGCTCTGGAGACCCCAGGATTCCCGTTGGAAGCACCATCAAAGAAAATTTCCGCTGAATGGGAACTCATCCAAAATGATTTAAATGCATCCTTGTTCCCATGAAACCTCTAGGAAGGAAGGCTTCCAGACTTGAAACAATTCAATTTTTCCCAAAGGCTTGAGAACCAGAACCCAACCACAATGAAGCTGGCATAGTAGAAGAGGGAACCATTTGACAAATAGATTCAGAAAACCATGTTAAGGATTTGAAAGCCACGATCTGGGAGATCGGGATCTGTTCATTGAATATGCATCTATTTCTGGAGAGCCATAGAGACCACCATGTGAATTTCAAAATCGTATGCAAAATTTTTATGCACTACAACAACGTTTGATTTCAGAGGACGTTATGTATGCTAGGTTGAATAAAAAGACTTAGCAAAATTATGAATTGGAAATGAGCATTTAACACCGCGAAGAACAAGAACCCAAACAATTTTAGAGAAATCACATTCAACATGAAGATGATCAGTCGACTCCAAGGCTGATTTGCAGAAACAGCAGCGAAATGGGCCATTGAAGCCATGCTTAAGAAGGTTGTCACCTGTTATAACCTTGTTGTTCAGTGACAACAAATAAAAAAATCAACCTTCGTAAAATAATGAGAAAACCAGATAGTTTTCCAGATTGCAGGAGAAAAGCATGAAGAGTGGGAAGATCGAAGAACATTGAAACCTTTGGCTGCTGAGTACAAGCCATCAATTCCACAGCCCCAACAATATTTATGGGAGATGTGGACAGGGGCTAGGCCAGAAAGAGAAGAGAGTAACAAATTTTTTTCGAAATTAAGTCGAGCGGGAAGATCCAGGAGGGACCAACCAACCCAATTGCCAAGTCTGTCCCAAGAGAAGATATAAGCCAGCTAGAGAAAACCTTTATTTTTATCCCATTTCTTAATCTTTGAATGATAGAGGAGAGCGGGGGTTTCTTAGAGATTTTATCCTCCAAGAGAAGGATCCTCTTCCCATTTCCAGGGGTTCTAAATAGCTATTGATTAAAAAAATCAAAACCTTTTTATGCAGGAGTTCCATATAGCAGTGTCAGTAGGAGTATTAGCAGAAGTAATATTTCTCAATGAGCCACCCTTAAGGTATTTCATCCGAAAAATCCTACTGTCTAGGTGATTTTTTTCCATGAATAGATACCATACCAGTTTGCCACTCAACGCCAGATTAGCTAGACGAGGGTCACGAATTTGTAGTCCTCCTTCTGAAATAGGTCTCTTAAGAAATTCCCAGCTTACCAAATGCATCTTTTTTTGACTTCCTTTATTGCCATTCCAAAGAAAATCGCGTAGTAGTTTAGAAATCTGGCTGAGATAGACTTAGGGGAAAGCAACAAAGAGTATTGGAAAATAGGAAATGTTGAAAGAACAACCTTAATCAAGATGAATTTTCTAGCTTTGGTTAATCGTTGTCCAGTCCAATAAGGGATTTTTTCTTTTAACTTAGCCAACACATCAAGCCACAAAGGAGGGGACGATCCAAGAGTTAAGGGAAGCCCCAAATACTTAATATTCTCCCACTTGTCGAAGCAAGGGAAGCCCAAGAAGCCTGCTATTCAAAGAATTTCCAATTGGTCAACATTCCAGCCATAAACAACACTTTTGTTTTTGTTAATCAATGCTGCTGAAATTTGGCAAAATTTTTGAAGTATTACATTAAATGCACGAGCAATCTTGATAGGTACCCCTCCTAGAAGAAGAGATTCATCTGCTAAAAGAGCATGGTTGATTGGGTCCACACCCCTAGCAATCTTAATGCTCGGGATGTAACCAACTTCTTTTTCAACTATGAGTTTTTTGCTAAGACCTTCAACCATCAATATGTATAGGAAAGGAGACATCGAAAAGCCTTGGTGGAGGCCTCTGGTAGCTTTGAAAAAATCAGTAGGTCTACCATTGACTAGTGGTGCAATCCAAGGCCTATCTGTGCATGCTTTGATCAAGTTTACAAAATCAGAGAAAAAACCAAAAGAAAGCAGAACATCATAGAGAAAGGGAAGCTTTACTCAATGAAAGGCATTCTTCACATCCAACTTAATTAACATGCCTTTCTCCTTCCTTTGGAAACTTGAATGAAGAGCTTCTTGAACTTTGATTACATTATCCACTAAATGTCTGCCTTTTACAAATCCCCCCTGGAAAGGAGAGATCAACTTACCTAGCAAGAGCTTAAATCTGTTGGCTAGAATTTTAGCTAGAATCTTGTAAGAAGCATTACATAGCGAAATACGATAGAACCTGTTGAAGGAAGAAGGATTGACTTCCTTGGGGATCAGGGGGAGAAATATTGCGTTAGTACACCCTCCCACTTTTGCTTTTTTTCTGAAAGGAAGCCACCATACGTATCATATCTGATTTTATGATGGGCCATCAAACTTTATAAAAATGAAAAGAAAAGCCATCTGGCCTAGGAGCTTTATTTGGCTCCATTTCCTAGATGACATCAGCAATTTCCTTTTCAGAGAAGGGTTTCATTAAGTCATAATTGTCCTCAATACTGACAAGAGATGGAACATTATCCCAAAATTTAGAAGACACTTCCTCATCAGAGAGGCCGTCATCCTGAAAAAATAGCTGGAAATGCCTAACAGCATACTGTTTAATAAGATCTTGACCTTTAATGGTGATCCCTTCTCCAATGGAGATTTCTGAAATATGATTTCTGGATAGTCTAGCCCTGCATTGATGATGGAAGAATGCAGTGCTCTTATCACCCGCCTTCAGCTAGAGGCTTCGAGACTTTAGCCTAAGATGTTCCTCTTCCTGCCTGATAGATTGAGAAGTTTTAAACTGGGCAAGTTATTCCAGAGCTAATTGAGAAATGGTAATTTCACAATCTTCCATTCCAAATTGAATTGCAGATAACTCGGAAACTCTTTCCTTCATGTTGGTCGTAGGAGAAGAAAGAGGAGTTTTTACCCACAACTTCAACGCGAGTTTAGTTTTTTTCAATTTATGTTCCCAGACAAAACTGGGAGATCCAACGACATATTGGGACCAAGCTTTAGATACAATTTCCATAAACCCATCTCTCTCAATCCAAAGAGGGCTGAACCAGAATGGGATTGGCTCAAGCTCCCCTTCTTTTTCAAACAACAAATAGATTGGGTGGTGGTATGACGTGAGCTTGGGTAAAATTTTAGAAGAGATAATGGATTTCCCATCCATCAGTGAGTTGTGAACAAGAAATCGGTCAAGCCTGGCAGTAATGCTTGCGACACCCACTCTGAGATTGGACCACATAAAATGCCCAAGCTTGGGTTTTAAGTCAATCAAGTCCCAAACTTGGATCAACTCCTCCACTGTATCATGCAAATGATCCTTTCCACGTGGGCCTCCTTTTTTTGCATTCAGGGCTAATATAATGTTAATATCACCTGCTACTATTATATTAACAGGAGAGTTGAACTATAGGAAGTCTGACAATGATTTCCAGCATTCTCTTTTTTCAATGTAATTAACTGGAGAAATGATAGAGTTATGAAAAAATCCAGTGCTGGGTGGCAAACCATTTTTTTAACTAAAAGTTCTCTTCACACCATAGAGTTGCTAATCCACCATAGGTGCCTCTTGCACTGACAACTTTGCCAGCGTTCAGTTTCCATTTATTTTCACTTAAGAGAAGGAGAGATTCCTCCTCAATATTAGTCTCTTGAAGTAAGAGAATATCACAAGGGACCATTCTCATTAAATCTTTGAATGCTTCAACTTTGATTTGGTTCCCCAATCCCCTACAGTTCCAAGAGACTATCTACATTACTTACCCAAGTGAGAAGGAGTAATTACTCCCTTAGGGGGCCTGGTTCTCTTACTCCTCCCATATGACATTTCAATAGTGGACTGGATTCCTTGTGTCTTTAGCCTCTCAACCTCTTCTTCCCAAACCTCCTTCTTGGACTTCCTTCCAGCCTTTTTGGAGAGTTGCTCAATGGAGTCTTCATCAGAAGATCCATAACTATCAGCCAGCTTCTTTCGAGTAATGTCTGGATAAGAAGGGGAAGAGCTAGCACCAATAGGAGAAGCATGGGAAGGATCTCCAGCCAAGGGAGGTATCGATAAAGATGGACTAGCTTGATCTATTAATACAATGTTTACTTCATATTCTAATTCATGCCCATCGAATTGTTGCATTTCACCTTCTTTAAGGATATCATCATAAGAATTAAGAACAACAAAATGATTGGAAGGAGCTTTGGGGATATCAACAACCTAATGTATAGGAGGATGTTTCCCAACAACAGAGTCACCTTTCACTGTTTTACCTTCTTTTCCTTTATTTCTAGGAACCTGATTGGAAGTTCTTGCTTTCTAGACTTGGGTCCACTCATCTTCTTTCACATTTACAATTTCCACGTCTGATTTTTTCTTACAGTTTTTGCGAAAATGGCCATAACCATGCCAGAATCTACATTTGAAAGTAATTTGTTCATAATCCAACTCCTGGATATGAGACCAATATGCAACTGTTAACTTAATTGCCTCAAGAAGGACTGTTTCCAAGTCGACTTCTACACAAATTATTTTGCAAGAAAATTGATCTTTCCTTTCATCCCTATCAATATATTTACCCAGCTTGTTCCCAATGGTTTCAAGGGATTCTAAGTTCTAGCAGTGTAAAAGAATATGCGGGAGCCTCACCCAAACAGGGACAACAGATGAAACATTTTGAGTGCGGTCAAAATCCGGGGCCCACTTGTTCAAGTAGATCTCCTGAGGGCCCATGAAGTATGAACCATTTCGAAAGATAAGGTCATGATCCTCTGCAGAGTTAAAAACAAAAAACAAAAAACCCTCTTCCAACAAAATGATTATGGATGCCATCATAAATTGATGGCCTCTAGCTTCTTTGCACCCAACCATCAATGACCTTTGGAGAAGGCCAAATACCAATGAATTGACTGATGAGCCCACGTTCAACAAGATTTAACACCAAACGGCATTTTCATTCAATAGGGAGCTCAACTGAAGGGATATCAACTTTCTTGACAAATTTATGAGAAGGACCCCCTTTCCTCTTACCACAGGAAGCAATCAATCTATTGAAAGCATCGAGGTCAGGAGGAAGAGGAAATGGAGAATCCCCTCCGTAATCCATAAGATCTAACTACCAGAAGACAGACTAGAAGAAATCTCCAAAGGAGACTCAGAAAATCAGAAGCAGGGTGCCTCTAAGCAGACAAATCCTCCCTACAAGAACAATATTCAGGAAAAAGAAAGGAGACATGCAGACAAGCCACCAAGAGAGACTTGAAACCACCAGATATGAGATAGATCCAGCCAAGAAACCGAGCATAGCCTTAACACAGCTCACCTAACAGATGCAATATAACCAGAGCCAACAGAGTGGATCAGAGAGAATCTTGTCAATCCTGATCACCAGCATGTCCAATGACCGATACAATTTGCACTGAGAGATCCTCGAAATGCAGCAGAGAAATGACCAGGCAGAGAGACAATCCTGGAATAACCACGAGCAAGTAGCAACCAAAGAACCAGACCAAACCAAATTAGAGACGAGCAGTATTGAACAAGCCTGAAATTGATCACCCACAGCAAGGCACCCAAAGATTGAAGGATCCAAAAATATCCTCGGTTATGCATCAAATAAACCAGTAAACTAGGTAGAGAGACGATCCAAATGCTAGAAGATACACGAGCTTGAAGAAAGAGACCAGAGAACCAAGCCGTGAGCAAATTCAAAACATCTTGGAGTTTTCTTGGAGCGAAAAAGCTTCATCATTTGTGTAACTAAAGAATTCAATTGCATTAGAGATTTGAAAGCCAACCTTTTGGGTGAATTGTTACCCATCAATAGGGGAACCAATTAAAATATAGAAGTAATCATAAGACATTTTAAGCATAGTCATAAGATGGGTTATACTGAGCTAAAGAGCATATGAGGGTTGGAGTAGTGTACAAAGATTCAGATGCTAAATGTTGGTGGGTGCTCTGAGTTAGAAGAGTTTTCAAGCATGGAAACATTGGTATCTTTGCAGGAATTGGACACAAACAAATGTGTGAAGTTAAAGAGCTTATGGGGGTTGGCACAGTGTAGAAAGCTACATACCCTAAATTTTGGTTGTCACTCTAAGTTAGAAGAGATGTCATGTGTAAGAGATGAACGATGTCACATATTTGTAACAACACTTGAAGTGGAAGCGAATGGGTCATGAACCATTACTCTAATATGAACAATGCAAGATATATGATAATATCCATTGGAGATTTCCCAACACTAAGGGATAGGATGAGCAATCCTTGGAGGGTGCTCTAATCTTATTGTCTAATACTTAGGGCTAAGTAAAATTTTGAATATGGAACGAAATCATCAATTTTGTTATGTCTTGAAATTGGGAGTTGTTTATGTGCTTGCTATATGCCTTTGCCTCAACAGGAAGTTTCAATATGCCTTTGCCTCAACAGGAAGGTGCATACTTTCATATTTTGACTAAATGGTTTTAGGTCCCTTTTTTTCTCATTCGCTTTAGCTCCACATCCCAATTTCATTAGAAGCATTGACATCTAAGCTTTCCTCCCCTACTTTACTTATTGTATTTCTCCCTTTGATGTCCCTTTGCACCTCTTGGGGCAAATGCTAGTGGATAATAAGTTAATTCATAAATAAAATTTCATTTAATTTTGTGTGATAAAACATATGGGAAAAGGTAAGCATGAAATGATTTCAACGTTATTTAAAATGTCTCAAACAAAACTTGACATGGTAAACAAGTTCCTCGGTTACAAAAAAAATGATATTCTGCAACTATCCATTTGCCATGTCTCATTGCATGTATAACATGTTGAAGGTAAAGGATCTTGCTAAGAGTATTGGTTGGTTGGTGATGTTGGGTAGTTAGTTGATCATTGTTGTCGTCTAGTCTTTGAGTGATTGATCCCCTCCTCAACTTCACCTCCTATTTTTTATGTAGCTTAATGTATTCTAACCAACAGAAGCATACCATACTTATAATCATTATGCATCTAATTATCAATCGATAAAATTATCTGAGTTGGATTTGAACTAATAAGTAGTTTGTAATGCAAGAGTCATCCATGTATTCAAAGTACCAAACTTTATCAAGCACATGCTTTAATATTTATGCAATAGTTATGCAACATTTGGTACAAGTATCTCAAGGATTGTGTGTGTGAAGCAAGAGATTATGTCACTCTAAGATTTGGGTAAATATGATATGGCCAGTGCAGCTCAATGCCCTAATTCCATATGCATGATATTCATTGACATAACATAGATTGGACACTCCTAGTCATTGTTCATACTACTACCGATTCACTTGCTCTCTACCAGTATAGATTGATGCTTTGTTTCTCCCAATTGTTGTATTGCTCATGTGTCTCTCAGACTATTAGGCATGGCTTACATTAATGTGTGTGTGTTATATTGCTCTCGCTCTCTCTCTCTCTCTCTCTCACACACACACATTAATGTAGTGTGTGTGTGTGTGATAGAGAGAGAGAGAGATAGAGAGAGATTTAAATCCTCTGCAACTTGAACCATTTCTCTAATTAGATGCCATAATAATCTGATGGAGTATTAAAGATATTGTAATAGACACATCAATCTAGTGTTGAAATTATTTTTGAAGTTTTGTAATAGACTCACAGAGAGCACTAATATTGCAAGGAATGTTATTATTGGTGCGACTAGTGTTATATAGGATATGTATCCAACCAAAGGCATGCTACTCGCACAATTGTTTTATGAGCTAGTTTTAAGTAGTGCTAACTATAAAAATCTAAACTAATAATAATAATATATGTCGTATACTAGTGCGATCAAAATCAAGATGTTCAAAACATATTGTAGAAGAATGCTAGGTATAATTTCTCTCAATGTTATTTGTTACCATTCAAACTAAGCCTAGTTCCTTTACTACCAACATTAACTAGGACATGTTCTAATTCTCAAGATGTAACATTGCCTCGTGTTGTTGTTTCCTATGTCTATAGTGTTAGTAATTGTGGATTTAGTGAATCAAGAAATCAACAACCCATTGAAGGAAATTCAATGATACTTCACATTTTTCACTCACCATTTTTGTTTCTTCGGTTCGATTACTCTTTCCTTTGATTGCAAATTTCACACATTGCTAAGATTGTTATCATTTTTGACCATAGCTTTGAAAGGATGGTAGTGCAAGGGATACATGGAACATTAAACATAGCTCTAAAATATATGGAGGTAGTTATAGCATATGTGAAACATAAATATGTTTTTTCACGTGGTGAGTGCCACACTTACAAATGTTGCAACTGAAGCGCTAAGGAGATAAGTTTATATGAAATTATTTTGCTCATAGCATTAGGATCCTATAGAAAATGTATATGAACTTGTATGAAGACTCATTAAATCTCAAGAGGGTGATTAATGTCAAAGTAAAGACTATCATTACTTCATGTTTGAATACTAACATTATAAGATTTGCAACTACACTTGGTGGAATGTGTTGATCCTAGATTTGTTACCATTTTTAACAATTAAATTACTCATTTAAACATATATTTTATTATCTTTTGTATATTTTATGTCACGCAGATCATTATTCAACCTCACGTATGAGTGTTTCTAAGGTTTATATAAAATTATTTTATTATTATCATTTTTATGGTTTTATTAATCAAAAATAACATTATTAAAACGCATTTGATGTATTAATTGCTTTGTATAATTGTTTGCAGGTTTTATAATCTTTTTGGGCCAAGTTAACACGCAAAACACATTTAGCCTTCTCTTCGCACAACATGTCCAGCTCGGCGTTCATCCCATTGCATGAAACTCGCTAATGGTTTGCTAGATGTTGAAATGTGTTGCTGTAGACTCCAGTCCTGAAGCGCGCCAGCAAACAGACATTTCGTTCGCCCCTAGATATGCGCCCAGCGTATCCAGCTCATGATGCAGATCACCTTCCAGCTTGTTAACCAGATTACGCGTTGTTGATAACCGATTTCAAGCATTAAAACGTTGGAACAGTATGCAAACCATTTTTTTGTCCACATGCCCAGATGATAGCATGATCATCAGTCTAGAAGGATTTTCGGTGTGTTGATTTTAACCAAAACCAAGCTGTTCACTTCCCACGCGTTCAAAGGATGGAGCGTCTTTAGTCGAGAAGGATCGCTCATGGCCTCCTCTGCTTGACTCCAAACTACCACCAGTCTGCATGTTTAAAGAATAGAACGGACTGCGATGTAGAAGACCCACCCTGTACGCTGCCCTTGCTCGCCACCATTCCATAGTCGCGCCGAAGAAGGAGTTGTGTGGCACATCTGAAGACCTACCACGCTGGAGAAGGAACCTGTGGGTATGTTGTCCAATGAAAAGAAGCAGACTTGCGCTGAAGAAGGGATATGCTTATGCGTTGGCCTATGATTAATTAAATGTCCATTATAGTCGACTAAATTTAGAGAGCAATCGACCACTAAAGGGTCAACTTACTCATCTTTGTAAATCATTATATAAAGTAGCCTCTGTGATTTACTCTTGAACATTGTATTTCTGTTCCACCATTTGAATAAAGAATTGTATGCATTGTTGTTGAAGATTGCATTTAAGTAGAAGTTAGCCAGGCATCACCCCTGATTGCTGAGAGGGCCCCTCATCAACCAGAGGTTCATTTTCTTTGTTTAGCTTAGTTTCTCTTCTGTTTTAGCTAATCTAGTTTAATTTCTAGTTTGCTTCCATTAGATTATAGTAAATGCTATTCTATTTGTTTTCTATAATACATTAACTTAGTTTTTTTTCGAAGTTGATTAGTTAGATGTGTGCATAGATTGCTTTAAGTTATTTGCTTTCAGTCATTTTGTTTCCAGTTATTTCATTTCCAGCATTACTTTCAGTGTTTGTTTTCAAGAATATAGAATAAGTTGCTTTCATGAATTTAGAATAGATTCAATTTTGTTATTTCCTTTCCTATTTTGAATTTATGCAAGTTAATTTCCAGTTTATTTATTAGTTTAATATGCAATGATTCCTTTTGTTCATGAATTAGTTTGAGGTTAATTTGCTGTTAAATAGGTTTATTTAGTGTTCCGATGCATTAGAATTACATATGCATGGCTTTAGATGAATATTAGTTCATTTAGGTTAGTTTTTACTATTTTAACTGTGCAGACTGTCATTCGGACAACCTGTTTAGTCTGTTATTCAACCACCCCTTTCAGACCCATAGTTTAGTCTGTCATTCAACCCTTAGTTCTATTTTTAGTGTTTTTTTTTATGTGTTTTAAGATTGTTTTTAGTTTAGTTTTGTTGATATTTGAATTATGTTTTGACTATCATATTTAGATGCTAGTTTTGCGTAACAATAAAGTTAAAGTTTAGTTGTTTTAAAATATTTACTAAAGTTTTATCATTTTCCTTCTTTTACTTTGAACATAGTTTAAGTTATTCTTAAGTTTTGTTTATGATGTTGTTTTATTGTTGTATGGTTTTGTGTTTATTCCTTTTGAATCGATTTATTTGTTTGCATGTGAGATTTAGTGTTTTCCTTAGTATGTTTTCAGGTTGTCTCTTTTATGTTGTGTTATTGTTGAAAGAACTTGTAGGATAGAACCTAAAGATATTTCTTTTATTAAGTTTTCTACTTGCTTTTTTTTTATCAAGTTTTCTTTATTAAGTTTTCTACTCGCTTCTTTTATTAAGTTTTCTAGTTGCTTATAAGTTAAGTTTTCCTTGTACCCTAGTTCCCCATTTGAATAGTTAATTGTTGATTGTATTTCAGTTTAAAGTTTATTATCAATTATTTAGTTTATTATCCTGTCTCAGTTCAATTACTTTAATAATTGCATTTTTAGGAGTTTGACTCAGTTTTTCATTTTGAAAGATATTTTGATCTTTTGTTTTTTAAAATATTTACACGATACCCTCTACCTTCGCATATATTTTGTGTCAACTCTAAGCCTACCAACCCCAGTTGATAATTAAAGAATAGGTAGATTAATTTAGACATAATTACACCCAACACATTTGGCGCCGTTGCTGGGGAGTTTTTCTGTAAGGTAGAATAAAATTCTTCATGAAGTTTAGTAATAGGTTGGTAGTGGGGGAGGGGTAAGACGAGAGGTAAGAACATGTGCATATGTTATAACAGGTGCCCCCAAATCCAGCAATAGTAATAGCATAGGTTTTCTTTAGTTTAAAAGACTTTCATGAGTAGAATTAAAGATCCTCAGGGTAGATTTATCAAGACCAAAAAAGTTATTGAAGTCTCTACTAACTACCGTAGGGGACATAATTCCCCAACTACTAACTCACCAGAAAGGTATCAAAAGAAGCCTATAGGAAGTATTTCTACCCTGAAACCTAAAGAAACTCCCTTAGAAGATCTTACTAGAGAAGCCATAGAAGGAGAAGGAGCCTTGGCAAAAGGTCCTAAGGACCCTGTTACTGAGGAAGTTCAAGAAGATCAACCATTAGAAACCCCTAGGCCTCCATTACTTTCAAATCCAATTAACACAACTTTTTCACTAGTAGGAGATCCGAATTTTGTTGACTTTGTTGATCCTGCTCAAGTAAAAGCTCTCTTTGGAACCTCAGTAGATCTAGTTATTTCATAAATTGAAACTTCTACAGTAGAACGTACTATCCCTCTAGGATTCAATAAAAACACAGTTGATCAGAGGAATATCTCTCTCGAAAAAGAACATTGTGACGCTCCATTATCACCTCGGAGGGATCCTCCTAGGTATATCTACGTTAAGATTCCATCTTATATGGAGAGACGGGGAGAAAATGAAGATCATGATGAAGTTAGGAATGAAGAATGAGAAGGGGAAAATCGAACTGAGGCTACCTTTGGGTTCCCTATCTTAGATACAATGCAGGATATAACTATGAAAAACATCCTTCCTTCCTCCTTACCTACTTTCTATGGAAAAAGCAATGAGGACCCATAAACATTCCTGTTCAAGTTTGATATCCTTTGTAGGAGTTACAATTATCTACAAGACGTGCACAAACTAAAACTCTTTCTTGCTACACTCAAGGATTCCGCCTTGAGATGGTTCATGGGATTAGGAGAATCCACTTTCAGGACTTGGGATGATATGAAAACCTCATTCTTGCGAAAATATCAAGAATATTGCAAACCTAAGGACTCTCGACATGATATATTCAAGATACAACAACTTGAATACAAGAGCCTGTAGGATTGTCTCGAGAGGTTCATGTATAAATTACATAAGTCTAAATACAATGACCTCCGAGAAGATGCAGTACATACACTTTTCCTTAACGGGATCTCCGAGGACTTGTTAGAAAGTCTTAATCTCATGGCAGCTCACTATATTTCTCATAAAAATTTTGCACAGATCGGTGAGATGTGGAAAAATTATTCTAGGAGTAGGGGGAAAGTTGCGAATTTTTTTTGAGAACCTTTTAGTAGAAATATAAGAGGAAATGTTCCTAGTTCAAGCGGAGTTACAAGAGTAGAGTTAGGAAACCTATTGGAGAATTTTAAGACTGATATCTTAGAAGCAATGGGTTCCCAACTATATGCTTTACAAGCCAAGAAGAGGCAGGATGAATAACGAGCAACAATGAGTATCTTTTGTCCATGATGTAGAACTAAACATCCCCAAAGGAAATGTCCATTAAACAAGTTCTCCGTATGTCACATATGTACATAACAGCATCCAACAGATAATTTCCCATCCTTGCCTTGATTGCAAGCCATCTATAAGAGTGGGGATGTAGCCGAAACATCTAGGAGGCCTCTTTGGAAACCTAGAGACCAACCAACATATCCAATCTTTCCACCACAACCTCCACTCTATTATCCCTCGTATCAACCACCTCAAGAATTGAACAATTCAAGTTGGCAGAATTGGCCACCTCAGTATCCTCCTCCTCAATTTCCACAACAACAATATTGGTCACAAGGATGGAGAGGACAACCTTATCCTGAACCACCACCTGTTCCTGCACCTAATCATCCTTATCCTCAGAATCAAACAAGTTTTCAGCAAATACCGTTTGGATTTGTACCTCCAGTTCCTTTTATCACACAACAACCTCATCACTTTAAGAATGCAAATCCTCCTCGACTGACATTATTACCTGCACAACCGATACCTAACCCTAATAATAAACCAACTCAAGCTCTTAACAACATTGATTTGCAGATTCTTCCATCATACCTTTTTTCGACTGTACCTGTACATGGAATTCAATTACGATCAGGAAGAGTTGTGAATAATAAACCCAAGTCATTAGTCATCATTCAGGAACCAAACGAAGAAGAAGAAGATTTGACTGAACCCGTGAATGATGTTATTTTGGAGGATGTGAACATTCCAAAGGTTCTAGTACACACCCATCCTGCACAACAACTATTCAGGAGCAAATAATTCCTCCATTTCTAGAAAGATTAATAATAGAAAGACCTGTTGTTCATCTGGAGTATAACATTTTGAATGAATTAAAGAACATTTGTATTAAAATCCCTCTATTACAAGCTATCAAAGATATACCAATCTATAGTAAGGTAATAAAGGAGATATGTATTGAACGTCTAGGAAAGAATCAAAAGGACCCTCTTACAATTCATGTTATAGGAGAAAAGTCTGATTGTATGACAGGTCAGACCCGGTTTGCAAAATATACAAATCCAGGAGCCGCAGTAGTGACTGTATTTATAAACAACACCGCCATAGAGAATACACTAATCGATTTAGGATCTGCTATTAACATGATGAGCACCACAGTTTTAGAATTTTTATAGTTAGGATAATTTCTTCGACCTACTCCTTCCATCCTAGAACTAGCAGACCGCACTACGGTAAAACTCGCTAGAGTCCTGGATGACATTGTTGTATCAGCAGCTTCATGGGAATACCCTATCGACTTTATGGTCATAGAATCAAAGGATCCTTCGAAAGGACATCCTATTATCTTGGAAAGACCACGGTTAGCTACTGCAAATGCTTTTATAGGGTGTAGGGATGGAGAGATGACTATTTCCAATGGGTTTTCTACACAAAGAATTATTTTATACCCCCTAGCACAACCAATAACTGAAAATTCATGGTGGTTAAACGGTTCTTTTGGGGATGAAGACTTTGATGATCTCTCCTTTCCTAGTGATTTTTCCTTGTCACTTCAGGAGTATACCATTGAGAATGTATTAAACCAGTTTGTTTC
Organism: Pseudotsuga menziesii; assembly: GCA_001517045.1. NCBI lineage: Eukaryota > Viridiplantae > Streptophyta > Pinopsida > Pinales > Pinaceae > Pseudotsuga > Pseudotsuga menziesii. The sequence continues at coordinate 298,347 of LPNX010251707.1, read as the reverse complement.
TTCAGCAACCTGTACAGATTTCCCTTAGTCCTTTGCTCAACTTGATCAGATTTTTGGAGATGAGTTTCAAGAGAATATGGCTCTGTCAATGTTTACAAAAACACCTTGTGTATTCACAATTGAAGAGCATACAGGACCATATACCATAGCTTGTGAGGTTGGCCCTGAGAAATGTCTACATATAAATGCAGAATTAAGTGAAAACCAACAAGCACAGCTTCTTAATGTTCTTAAGAAACAAGCTGAAGCATTTGCATGGGAATACATCGATATGAAGGGTATACAACTCGATACCTGTATTCACCATATTTATATGGATCCAAGCATGTCACCTGTAAGGCAGCCTTAGAGGAGGATGAATCATGTTCTAAAGGATATAGTAAAAGAAGAATTACAAAAAATCCTCACTACTGGTTTTATCTATCCTATTTTTGACAGTAAATGGGTATCTCCTTTAGTAGTAGTCCCAAATAAAGTTATAGGGAAATGGCGTATTTGTGTTGATTTTAGAGAATTAAACAAAGCAACACTTAAAGACCACCTTCCTTTACCTTTTATTGATCAAGTATTAGATACTCTGTTAGGTAAACAATATTTTTCCTTTCTTGATGGGTATAGTGGTTACAACCAGATTTTAACAGCACCTGAAGATGAAGACAAAACCACTTTTACATGACCTTGGGGAACATATGCTTATCAAGTTTTACCATTTGGCTTATGTAATGCACCTGCCACTTTCCTGCAGGCATAATTAGGAATCTTTTTCAATCTTATACATGACTGTGTGGAGGTATACATGGATGAATTTACGACTTATGGTAATACTTTTCAAGAATCCCTTAACAATCTCGATGAGGTCTTGATCCGATGTCAAGAAATAAATTTATCTCTCAGTCACGAAAAATGTAAAATGTTACTGACAGAAGGTATAGTTTTGGGACACCATGTTTCTTCCCAAGGAATTAAGTTAGACCCTGCGAAGATTGAAGTAATTGTTGGCCTTCCCTCTCCCAAAACTCAGAAAGAGGTAAGAAGCTTCCTTGGTCATACAGGCTATTACCACCGTTTTATTGAAAATTTTACAAACATAGCTGCACCAATGTTTAAGTTACTTACAAAGGACTCAGAATTCCAGTGGACATAATCTTGTCAAAATGCTTTTGAAATCTTAAAAGCTAAACTATCGGTGGCACCAATACTTAGGGGTCCTGATTGGTCCCTTCCTTTTCACATATCTACTGATGCCTCTGATACGGCCATAGGAGGAGTCCTCGGCCAAAAATAAGGACAAGAACCTTATGCCATCTATTTTATTAGCAAAAATTTGACCCCTACTGAATTAAATTATACTGTTACTGAAAAAGAATTTTTGGCAGTGGTTTATTCGATTAATAAATTTCATCATTATATCACAGGTTATGAAGTTTTTGTGCATGCCGATCACTCTGCCATTAGATTTCTAATGAATAAACAAATCACCAATGGCAGGGTGACCCGGTGGCTTCTTTTATTGCAAGAATTTAACATTACCATCATTGATCGACCTGGTAAAGAAAATCTCGTAGCAGATTTCATTTCCCGTATTCAACATGAAGACAGTACTAAACCAGTTGATGACACTTTTCCTGATGAACATCTATTTGTTGTATCTGTTCAAACCCCTTGGTTCACAGATATTGCCAATTATTTAGCAACTGGGAAAATACCAAACCATTTGTCTCCACATGAGAAGCGTCATATTATAGTTCAGAGTTCTAATTATTCTTGGGTTGATAACAATCTCTTCCGCACTGGTCCCGATCTTATTATTCAATGATGTGTGGGATAGGATGAAATGTCATACATCTTCCATGCATGCCATGATGGACCACGTGGAGGAAATTTTTCTGATAAGAGGACGTCATATAAAGTATTACATTTTGGTTATTATTGGCCAAGCATTTTTAAGGATGCTACGAAATATATTAAAGAATGTGATAGTTTCCAAGGAATGAGTAGGCCTACGTCATATGATCAAATGCCTTTACAACCCCAAGTTATGATTGAACCTTTCTAGAAATGGGCTCTTGATTTTGTAGGACCAATTTTTCCCATGTCTCCTAAAAGGAAATATATCTTAGTTTGTATGGACTCTGTCACCAAGTGGGTAGAAGCTAAAGATTTATTTAGAGCCACAGAGAAATCAGTGGTAGAGTTTATATATGAAGAAATATTCACCCGGTTTGGTGTACTTAGAGAAATTGTGATAGATCAAGGTACTCAATTAACTTCTAAAATAATGAAAGAACTTACTACGAAATATGGTATTCGACATTTCAAATTTTCACCTTACCACCCTCAGGCTAATGGTCAGGTAGAATAAACTAATAAAGCATTAGAAGCCATTTTAACTAAGACCATTCACTTACATCATAAGGATTGGGCAGATAGACTCCTCGTCGCTTTATGGGCCTATAGGATAACATGGAGAAACACTACTGGACATACCCCCTACGAGTTGGTGTATGGAAAACAAGTCCTTTTACTTATTGAATTTCAAGTTAAAACCTTTCATATGGCAACACAATTAGGCATGAATTTGGATGAAGCACATAAACAACAAATATTACAGATTAATGAGTTTGATGAAATTAGACAAGATGCACTTCAAAAAACGATGTTAATACAGAATCAACGAAAAACATGGCATGATAAATTTAGTAAGCAAAAGCAATTTAATACTGGATATTGGGCACTACTATTTGATTCACGGTTTAAAATTTTTGAAGGAAAATTAACTACCCGTTGGATGGGTCCATACGAAGTAGTTACAGCTTTTGATAATGGATCAATGAAAATTAAAACAATTGATGGCTTATAAGTTTCCTTTGTAGTAAATGGACATAGACTTAGGCTTTGTCATCAACCGATATCTAAACAAGATTTCATACAAAATGTTTGCAGCAAAATGAAATGGAATTAGTTGAAGGGGAAACTATTCCTCCTCCTTTTGATCCTTGAAAAATATTTTGGGTTATTAGCACTTGTATATATGTAAATACGTGCTTGTTGCTTTGAATAAATAAGAGTCATTTCTAATAGGTTGTTTATACATGACTCTTTTTCTTTTATGTCTTTATGAATAAATTGAATCATCTAACAAGTGGTTTTGCAGTTTGATTACAAATATATTATCTCTATGAGCAACTAACGGAATATTACTTGGACAAGGAAAGTATGCTAAATATTCATCAGGTATTTTAATCTTTTTAGGGTACTTTCGAAATTTGCAGCTTATACGGATAAATTTTTTATATCAATCCTTTGTATATCATACTTCACCAGTTTTTCTATGATTCATATAGTTTTTGGTATCTTGATTTAGACATGTATATTTCTAATTTATTCTTTTAAATAGTTGCTCGATAAGACCCACTTTCATTATCATATTTTTCACATCCTTATTTTTTACCTATGGATTACTAGTTCATCCTATACTTGTTATCAAAACTTGTCTCTTGAGTATTTTGGTGATAACTTGAAAGTAAGTGGAATTTTTATCTCTGGGGAACATTACTTTACTTTATAAAGAAGAATGACTGTTAGGTTAAAGAACAACTTTTAGTTATTCTCTTTTGACACGTTTTATGAGTTCGACCATTATGAAATTACTTATAACTTTATTTTGAAAAAAAAGAATTATGTGTTTAGCAGGATTTAACACGTTTTAGTACGAATTGACATCCATATATTTAATATCCTTATATAAGGCAAACCCATCGGGGTACTGAACAGGCCTGCTGGCAGCGGGTCAATGCTAAGTAAAAATCTTACAACAGGAAGCTCGATAAATGCAAGTAAACCCGTCGGGGTACTAAACAGGCTCACTGGAAGCAGGGCTATGCTTGCATGGTACCAAGATAAACCCGCTGGGGTATTGAACAGGCCTGCTGGCAGCGGGGCAATATCTGGTAAATGAGATCTAGTTAATACACCACTATACACATAGTTCGTAAAATAGTGATAATATATGAAAAAAATTTCAAAACATTATGTCATGGCCAATTGTTTATAATGTCATTTGAGAATGTCTCTAATTTGACTTTGCCCCGGCCGTCTAATTCCGTATATACCTAAGATATCATTATCTTAGAAATGGGACCCATAGCTGCAAATCTCACACACTCCGGGGTACACTTAAAATACTTGACAATGACATGATATCTTTACAATGAGGCATGGATGGCTAGTTTTTCCTATGGTATTGTTTGAATTATATTATTCTCATTTACATGGTCTTTTCTAAGAATTGTTTTATTTTTCATGAATATACATTTCTGAACCATTTCCATTTACTAATTAGTTTTCCTTAAAACAAATTAACATCATGCTAACATTCTTTTTACTTTTTGGAACAATCAATTCTTCTCTTTGTATGGCTTGAGGACATGCCATCTCTTTGGTTTGGGGGAAGATGGATTTGACTTGTAAAAAAATTAGATAAGTCACCTTTTTATGACAAATCTATTTATCTCTAACAAATGATAAGTATTTTCAGGAATGTAAACAATGGAATTTGGTTATATCTTGAAGCATATTTTACAGCAAAATTCAATATGGTCTTAGCATATGAAGAATCGAATGAAGTCAAATGAAATATCAAATAGCAATCTGAGAAAAATGGTGATATTATACTACTTATGATTAAATTTGCTAATCAAATTTTGTTTTTGGGCAAATAGTTCTTACTTCCATTTCACTGTTAATAATTCTATTCTCTTACCGAGTCATGCATGGAAATGATTAATCTTTTTGTTATTTAAAATGCAGTCTATGTTTTTATGTTATATGTTCTACCTACCCAAAGTTTTACTTTGGACATGGTTGAATTAATTTTAAACCTTATAAATGATAAAATTATTTTTAACCTGAGAACTCTTGAAAACCCAATGAAGTCATTTTTAATTTTCATACAATGTGTGACATGAAAGATATGTTATTTTACAGGTTAAAAGAGTAAAGTTTAAATTACCTTCTTTATCTGCCAAGTTGAAGGCAGCTGCTAGTTTGCCTTCTTCCTAAATTGATTTTCTTTCTTTTTTCTCAATGGGACCTGGCATTTCTCCGGTTTGGGGGAATGTTGATCCTAGATTTGTTACCATTTTTGGTAGTTAAATTACTCATTTAAACATATATTTTATTATCTTTTGTATATTTTATGTCACGCAGATCATTATTCAACCTCAGGTATGAGTGTTTTTAAGGTTTATATAAAATTATTTTATTATTATCATTTTTATGGTTTTATTAATTAAAAATAACACTATTAAAACACATTTGATGTATTAATTTGTTTGTATAATTGTTTGTAGATTTTATAATCTTTTTGGGCCAAGTTAATACGCAAAACGCATTCAGCCTGCTTTTCGCACAACATATCGAGCTCAGTGTCCAGCTCGTCATTCAGCCCATTGTGTGAAACTCGTTGGTGGTTTGGCGGATGTTGAAATGAGTTGCTATACACTCCAGTCCTAAAGCGTGCTAGAAAAAAGACATTTCATTCACCGTTAGATCTCCGCCCAGCATATCCGGCTCGCTGTCCAACTCATGACGCAACTCAACTTCTAGCTCGTTAACCGGATCGTGCGCTGTTGATAACTGATTTCAAGCATTAAAACATTGGAATAGTCTACAAACCGTTTTGTTGTCCACGCACCCAGATGATAGCATGATCATCAATCTAGAAGGATTGTCGATGCATTGATTTTTCCCAACACCAATATTTTCACTTCCCACGTGTTCAAAGGATGGAGCGTCTTCGGTCTAGAAGGATCGCTCGTGGGCTCCTCTGCCTGACTCCAAAATACCACCAGTCCGTGCATTTAAAGAATAGAACGATCTGCATTCTAGAAGACCCACCATGTATGCTGCCCTTGCTCACCACCATTCCACATTCGCGCTGAAGAAGGATTCAGGCGCCAGATTTGAAGACCTGCTGCGCTGGAGAAGGAACCTGTGCATATGTTGTCCAGTGAAAAGAACCAAACTCGTGCTGAAGAAGGGAGATGCTTATGCGCTGGCATGTGATTAATTAAATGTCCATTATAGTCGACTAAAGTTAGAGAGCAGTCGACCACTAAAGGGTCGAATTGCTCATCTCTGTAAATCATTATATAAAGTAGCCTCCATGAGATAGCTGAAGTTAGCTAGAAATTCAGTCAGTTAGCAGAGTTAGGAGAAGATTTCTTGCTATGATTTACTCTTGAACATTGTATTTCTGTTCCACCATCTGAATAAAGAGCTGTATGCATTGTTGTTGAAGACTGCGTTTAAGTAGAAATTAGCCAGACATCACCCCTGATTGCTGAGAGGGCCCCTCATCAACCAGAGGTTCATTTTATTTGTTTAACTTAGTTTCTTTTCTGTTTTAGCTAGTCTAGTTTAATTTCTAGTTTGCTTTCATTAGATTATAGTAAATGCTATTCTACTTGTTTTCTGTAATACATTAACTTAGTTTTATTTCGAAGTTAATTAGTTAGATGCGAGCATATATTGCTTTCACTTATTTGCTTTTCAATCAAATTGTTTCCAGTTATTTCATTTCCAGCATTACTTTCAGTCTTTGTTTACAAGAATATAGAATAAGTTGCTTTCATGAATTTAGAATAGATTCAATTCTGTTATTTCCTTTCCTGTTTTGAATTTATGCAAGTTAATTTCCAGTTTATTTATTAGTTTAATAAGCAATGATTCCTTTTGTTCATGAATTAGTTTGAGGTTAATTTGTTGTTAAATAGGTTTATTTACTGTTCCGATGCATTAGAATTACATATGGATGGCTTCAGCTGAAGATTAGTTCATTTAGGATAGTTTTTATTATTTTAACTATGCAGACTGCCATTCGGATAGCATGTTCAATCTGTTATTCAGCCACCCCTTTCAGACCCACAGTTCAGTCTGTCATTCAACCCTTAGTTCTATTTTTAGTGTTTTTTTATGTGTTTTAAGATTGTTTTTAGTTTTGTTTTGTTGATGTCTGAATTATGTTTTGACTGTCATATTTAGATGCTAGTTTTGTGTAACATTAAAGTTAAAGTTTAGTTGTTTTAAATTATCTACTAAAGTTTTATCATTTTCCTTACTTCTTTTACTTTGAAGATAGTTTAAGATATTCTTAAGTTTTGTTTCTGATTTTGTTTTATTGTTGTATGGTTTTGTGTTTATTCTTTTTGAAGTGATTTATTTGTTTGCATGTGAGATTTAGTGTTTTTCTTAGTATGTTTTTAGGTTGTCTCTATTATGTTGTGTTATTGTTGAAAGAACTTGTAGGATAGAACCTAAAAATATTTCTTTTATTAAGTTTTCTACTTGCTTCTTTTATCAAGTTTTCTTTTTTAAGTTTTCTACTTGCTTATAAGTTAAGTTTTCCTTGTACCCTAGTTCCCCATTTGAATAGTTAATTGTTGATTGTATTTCAGTTTAAAGTTTATTATCAATTATTTAGTTTATTATTCTGTCTCAGTTCAATTACTTTAATAATTGCATTTTTAGGAGTTTGACTCAGTTTTTCATTTTGAAAGACCTTTCGATATTTTGTTTGTTAAAATATTTACGTGACACCCTCTACCTTCGCATATATTTTGTGTCAACTCTAAGCTTTCCAACCACGGTTGATAATTAAAGAATAGGTGGATTAATTTAGACATAACTACACCCAACACTTTTGGCGCCGTTGCCGGGGAGTTGTTCTGTAAGGTAGAATAAAATTCTTTAAGAAGTTTAGTAATAGGCTGGTAGCGGGGGAGTGGTAAGACGAGAGGTAAGAACCTGCGCATCTGTTATAACAAGTGCCCCTAAATCAAGCAACAGTAGTAGCATAGGTTTTCTTTAGTTTAAAATTATTTCATGAGTAGAATTAGAGATCCTTAGGGTAGATTTATCAAGACTTGAAAAGTTATTGAAGTCTCTACTAACTACCGTAGGGGACGTAATTCCCCAACTACTAACTCACCATAAATGTATCGAAAGATGCCTATAGGAAATAGTTCTACCCTGAAACCTAAAGAAACTCCCTTAGAAGATCTTACTGGAGAAGCCATAGAAGGAGAAGGAACCTTGGCAGAAGGTCCTAAGAACCCTGTTCCTGAGGAAGTTCAATAGGATCATCTCTTAGAAACCCCTAGCCCTCCACTAGTTTCAAATCCAATTAACACAACTTTTTCACTAGTAGGAGATCCGAATTTTGTTGATTTTGTTGATCCTGCTCAAGTAAAAGCTCTCTTTGGAACCTTAGTAGATCCACTTATTTCATAAATTGAAACTTCTACAGTAGAACCTACTATCCCTCTAGGATTCAATAAAAACACGGTTGATCAGAGGAAGATCTCTCGCAAAAAAGAACGCTGGGACGCTCCATTATCACCTCGGAGGGAGCCTCCTAGGTATATTTACGTTAAGAATCCAACTTATATGGAGAGACAAGGAGAAAATGAAGATCATGATGAATTAAGGAATGAAGAAGGAGAAGGGGAAAATTGAACTGAGGCTACCTTTGGGTTCCCTATCTTAGATACAATGCAGGATGTAACTATGAAAAACATCCCTCCTTCCTCCTTACCTACTTTCTATGGAATAATCAATGAGGACCTAGACACATTCCTGTTCGAGTTCGATATCCTTTGTAGGAGTTACAATTATCTACAAGACACTCACAAAATAAAACTCTTTCCTGCTACACTCAAGGATTCCGCCTTGAGATGGTTCATGGGATTAGGAGAATCCACTATCAAGACTTGGGATGATATGAAAAGCTCATTCTTGTGAAAATATCAAGAATAATACAAACCTTAGGACTCTCGACACGATATATTCAAGACACAACAACTTGAATACAAGAGCCTAAAGGATTATCTCGAGAGGTTCATTTATACATTACATAAGTCTAAATATAATGACCTTCGAGAAGATGCAGTACGTACACTTTTCTTTAAGGGGATCTCCGAGGACTTGTTAGAAAGTATTAATCTCATGGCAGCCGGTGATATTTCTATGAGTAGGGGGAAAGTTGCGAAAAAATTTCGAGAACCTTTTAGTAGAAATATAAGAGGAAATGTTCCTAGTTCAAACGGAGTTACAAGAGTAGAGTTATGAAACCTATTGGAGAATTTTAAGACTGATATCTTAGGAGCAATGGGTTCCCAACTAGATGCTTTACAATCCAAGAATAGGCAGGATGAAGAACGCAAAACAATGAGTGTCTTTTGTCCACGATGTAGAACTAAACATCCCCAAAGGGAATGTCCATTAAACAACTTCTTCGTATGTCACATTTGTATAGAAGAGAATCCAACAGATAATTGGCCATCCTTGCCTGGATTGCAAGCCATCTATAAGAGTGGGGATGTAGCCGAAACATCTAGGAGGCCTCCTTGGCAACCTAGAGACCAACCAGCATATCCAAACTTTCCACCACAACCTCCACTCTATTATCGCCTGTATCAACCACCTCAACTATGGAAAAATTCAAGTTGGAAGAATTGGCCACCTCAGTATCCTCCTCCTCAATTTCCACAACAACAATATTGGTCACAATGATGGAGATGACAACCATATCCTTAGCCAACACCTATTCCTGCACCTAATCATCCTTATCCTCAGAATAAAAAAAAATTCCAGCAAATACCGTCTGGATTTGTACCTCTAGTTCCTTTTAGCACACAACAATCTCATCACTTTCAGAATGAAAATCCTCCTTGACCGACATTATTACCTGCACAGTCGATACCTAAACCTAATAATAAACCAACTCCATCTCTTAACAGCATTGAGTTGCAAACTCTTCCATTGTACCTTATTTCGACTATACCTGTACATGAAATTCAATTACGATCAGGAAGAGTTGTGAATAATAAACCCAAGTCATCAGTGATCATTCAGGAACCAAATGAAGAGGAAGAAGATTCGAATGAACCCGTGAATGATGCTATTTTGGTGGATGTGAAAATTCTAAAGGTTCCAGTACACACCCATCCTCCACAAGAAACTATTCAAGAGCAAATAATTCCTACATTTCCATAAATATTAATAATAGAAAGACCTATAGTTCATCCAAAGTCTAACATTTTGAATGAATTAAAGAACATTTGTATTAAAATCCCTCTATTACAAGCTATTAAAGATATACCAATCTATAGTAAAGTAATAAAGGAGCTATGTATTAAACGTCCATGAAAGAAGCAAAAGGACCCTCTTACAATTCATGTTATAGGAGAAAAGTCTGAATGTATGATAGGTCAGTCCCAGATTTCAAAATATACAAATCCAGGAGCCCCAGTAGTGACTGTACTTATAAACAACATTGCCATAGTGAATACATTAATCGATTTAGGATCCGCTATTAACATGATGACCACCGCAGTTTTATAGGTTTTACAGTTAGGACAATTTCTTCAACCTACTCCTTCCATCCTAGAACTAGAAGACCGCACCATGGTAAAACCCACTGGAGTCCTGGATGACATTATTGTATTAGTAGCTTCATGGGTATACCCTGTCGAATTTATGGTCGTAAAAGCAAAGGATCCTTCTAAAGGACATCCTATTATCTTGGGAAGACCACGGTTAGCTAATGCAAATGCTTTTATAGGGTGTAGGGATGGAGAGATGACTATTTCCAATGGGTTGTCGACACAAAGACTTATTTTATACCCCCCAACACAACCAATAATTGAAAATTCATGGTGGCTAAATTGTTCTTTTGGGGATGAAGACTTTGATGATCTCTCCCTTCCTAGTGATTTTTCCTTGACACTTCAGGAGCAGACCACTAAGAATGTATTAAACCAGTTTGTTTCTTCAACAACCCTTACAGATTTCCCTTAGTCCTTTGCTCAACTCGATCAGATTTTTGGAGATGAGTTTCAAGAGAATATGGCTCTCTCAATGCTTACAGAAACACCTTTTGTCTTCACAATTGAAGAGCATACATGACCATATGCCATACCTTGTGAGGTTGGCCCTGAGAAATTTTGACATATAAACGCATAATTAAGTGAAAACCAACAAGCACAGTTGCTTAAATTTCTTAAGAAACAAGCTGGAGGATTTGCATGGGAATACAATGATATGAAGGGTATACACCCCGATACCTGTATTCACCATATTTATATGGATCCAAGCATGTCACCTGCAAGGCAGCCTTAGAGGAGGATGAGTCCTGCTCTAAAGGATATAGTAAAAGAAGAATTACAAAAACTCGTCACTGCTAGTTTTATCTATCCTATTTCCGACAGTAAATGGGTATCTCCTTTAGTAGTAGTCCCAAAGAAAGTTATAGGGAAATGGCGCATTTGTGTTGATTTTAGAGAATTAAACAAAGCAACACTTAAAGACTACTTTCCTTTACCTTTTATCGATCAAGTATTAGATACTCTGTCAGGTAAACAATATTTTTCCTTTCTTGATGGGTATAGTGGTTACAACTAGATTTTAATAGCACCTGGAGATCAAGACAAAACCACTTTTACATGCCCGTGGGGAACATATGATTGTCGAGTTTTGCCATTTGGATTATGTAATGCACCTACCACTTTCCAGTGGGCAGTCTTAGGAATCTTTTCCGATCTTGTACATGACTGTGTTGAGGTATACATGGATGAATTTACGACCTATGGTAATACTTTTCAAGAATCCCTTAACAATCTCAAGAAGGTCTTGATCCGATGTCAAGAATCGAATCTATCTCTCAGTCATGAAATATGTAAAATGTTACTGACAGAAGGTATAGTTTTGGGACACCATGTTTCTTCTGAAGGAATTAAGGTAGACCCTGTGAGGATCGAAGTAATTGTTGGCCTTCCCTCTCCCAAAAATCAGAAAGAGGTAAGAAGATTCCTTGGTCATGCAGGCTATTACCGTCATTTTATTGAAAATTTTACAAAGATAGTTGCACCAATGTTTAAGTTACTTACAAAGGACTCAGAATTGTAGTGGACAGAATCTTGTCAAAATGCTTTTGAAATATTAAAAGCTAAAATATCGGTGGGACCAATACTTAGGGTTCCTGATTGGTCCCTTCCTTTTCACATATCTACCGATGCCTCTGATATGGCCATAGGAGGAGTCCTCGGCCAAAAAGAAGGACAAACACCTTAAGCCATCTATTTTATTAGCAAAAATATGACCCCTGCCGAATTAAATTATACTTTTACTGAAAAAGAATTTTTGGCAGTAGTTTATTCTATTAATAAATGTTGTCATTATATCACAGGTTATGAAGTTTTTGTGCATACCAATCACTCCACCATTAGATTTATAATGAATAAACCAATCACCAATGGTAGGGTGACCCAGTGGCTTCTTTAATTGCAAGAATTTAACATCACCGTCATTGACCGACCTGGTAAAGAAAATCTCATAGCATATTTCCTTTCCTGTATTCAACATGAGGACGGTACTAAACCAGTTGATGACACTTTTCCTGATGAACGTCTATTTGTTTTATCTGTTCAAACCTCTTGGTTCACAGATATTGCCAATTATTTAGCAACTGGAAAAATACCAAACCATTTGTCTCCACATGAGAAGCGTCATATTATAATTCAGAGTTCTAATTATTCTTGGGTTGATAACGATCTCTTCCCCACTGGTCCCGATCTTATTATTCGATGATGTGTGCGGGAGGATGAAATGACAGACATCCTCCATGCATGCCATGATGGACCATGTAGAGGACATTTTTCTGATAAGAGGACGACATACAAAGTATTACATTCTGGTTATTATTGACCAAGCATTTTTAAGGATGCTTCCAAATATGTTAAAGGATGCAATAGTTGCCAAAGAATGGGTAGGCCTACGTCATCTGATCAAATGCCTTTACAACCCCAAGTTATGATTGAACCTTTCTAGAAATGGGCTCTTGATTTTGTAGGACCAATTTCTCCCACATCTCATAAAAAATATATATATCTTAGTTTGTATGGACTATGTCACCAAGTGGGTAGAAGCTAAAGCTTTATTTAGAGCCACAGAGAAACCGGTGGTAGAGTTCATATATGAAGCAATATTCACCCGGTTTGGTGTACCTAGAGAAAATGTCACAGATCGGGTTACTCAATTTACTTCTAAATTAATGAAAGAACTTACTACGAAATATGGTATTTGACATTTCAAATCTTCACCTTACCACCATCAGGCTAATGGTCAGGTGGAATGAACTAATAAAGTATTAGAAGCCATTTTAACTAAGACCATTCACTTACATCATAAGGATTAGGCAGATAGACTCCCCGAGGCTTTATGGGCCTATAGGATAACATGGAGAAACACTACTGGACATACCCCCTATGAGTTAGTGTATGGAAAAAAAGTCCTTTTACCTATTGAATTTCAAGTTAAAACCTTTCGTATGGCAACACAATTAGGCATGAATTTGGATGAAGCACAAAAACGACGAATATTACAGATTAATGAGTTAGATGAAATTAGACAAGATGCACTTCAAAGAACGATGTTCATACAGAATCAATGAAAAACATGGCATGATAAATTTATTAAGCAAAATCAGTTTAATACTAGAGATTGGGTACTACTATTTGATTCACGGTTTAAAATTTTTGAAGGAATATTAACTACCTGTTGGATGGGTCCATATGAAGTAGTTACATCTTTTGACAATGGATCAATAAAAATTAAAACAATTGATGGCTCAGAAGTTCCCTTTGTAGTAAATGGACATAGACTTAGGCTTTATCATCAACCGATATCTAAACAGGATTTCATACAAAATGTTTTACAACAAAATGAAATGGAATTAGTTGAAGGGGGAATTATTCCTCCTCCTCTTGATCCTTGAAAAATATTTTGGGTTATTATCACTTGTATATATGTAAATATGTGCTTGTTGCTTTGAATAAATAAGAGTCATTTCTAATAGGTTGTTTATACATGACTCTTTTTCTTTTATGTATTTATGAATAAATTGAATCATCTAACAAGTGTTTTTGCAGTTTGATTACAAATATATTATCTCTATGAGCAGATAACAGAATATTACTTGGACAAGGAATGGATGCTAAATATTCATCAGGTATTTTAATCAGTTTATGGTACTTTCGAAATTCGCAACTTATACGGATAATTTTTTTATATCAATCCTTTGTATATCATACTTCACCAGTTTTTCTATGATTCATATAGTTTTTGGTATCTTGATTCAGACATGTATATTTCTGATTTATTCTTTTAAACAGTTGCTCGATAAGACCCACTTTCATTATCATATTTTTCACATCCTTATTTTTTTTACCCATGGATTACTAGTTCATCCTATACTTGTTATCAAAACTTGTCTCTTGAGTATTTTGGTGATAACTTGAAAGTAAGTGGAATTTTTATCTCTGGGGAACATTACTTTACTTTATAAAGAAGAAGGATTGTTAGGTTAAAGAACAAACTTCAGTGATTCTCTTTTGACACGTTTTATGAGTCTGGCCATTATGAAATTACTTATAAATTTATTTTGAAAAAAATGAATTATGTGTTTAGCAGGATTTAACACGCTCTAGTACCAATCGACTTCCATATATTTAATATCCTTATACAAGGCAACCCGCCGGGGTACTGAATAGGCCTGCTGGAAGCGGGTCAATGCTAGGTAAAACCTTACAACATGAAGCTCGATAAATGCACGTAAACCCGTCAGGGTACTGAACAGGCTCACTGACAGTGGGGCTATGCTTGCATGGTACCAAGATAAACCCGTTGGGGTACTGAACAAGCCTGATGGCAGTGGGGCAATATATGGTAAATGAGATCTGGTTAATACACCACTATACACATAGTTCGTAAAATAGTGATAATATATGAAAAAAAATTCAAAAAATTATGTCATGGCCAATTGTTTATAATGTCATTTGAGAATGGCTCTAAGTTGACTTCGCCCCAGCTGTCTAATTCCGTATATACCTAAGATATCATTATCTTAGAAATGGGACCCATAGTTGCAAATCTCACACACTCCGGGGTACACTTAAAATACTTGACAATGACAGTATATGTTTACAATGAGGCATGGATGGCTAGTTTTTCCTATGGTATTCTTTGAATTATATTATTCTCATTTACATGGTCTTTTCTAAGCACTATTTTATTTTTCATGAATATACATTTTTGAACCATTTCCATTTACTAGTTAGTTTTCCTTAAAACAAATTAACAGTATGCTAGCATTCTTTCTACTTTTTGGAACACTCATTTCTTCTCTCTGTATAGCTTGAGGATACGCCATCTCTTTGGTTTGGGGGAATATGGATTGACTTGTAAAAAAATCAGATTAGTTTTTTTTATGACAAATCTATTTATCTCTAACAAATGATAAGTATTTTCAGGAATGCAAACAGTGGAATTTGGTTATAGCTTGAAGCATATTTTACAGTGAAAATCAATATGGTCTTACCATATGAAGAATCGAATGAAGGCAAATGAAATATCAAATAGCGATCTGAGAAAAATGGTGATATTATAGTACTTATGATTAAATTTGCTAACCAAATTTTGTTTTTGGGCAAATAGTTTTTACTTCCATTTCACTGTTAATAATTCTATTCTCTTACAGATTCATGCATGAAAATGATTAATCTTTTTGTTATTTAAAATGCAATTTATGTTTTTATGTTATAGGTTCAACCTACCCAAAGTTTTACTTTGGACATGGTCGAATTAATTTTAAACCTTATAAATGATAAAATTATTTTGAACCTGAGAACTTTTGAAAACCCAATGAAGTCATTTTTAATTTTCATACAATGTGTGACATGAAAGATATGTTATTTTACAAGTTAAAAGAGTAGAGTTTAAATTACCTTCTTTATCTGCCAAGTTGAAGGCAGTTGCTAGTTCGCCTTCTTCCTAAATTGTTTTTCTTTCCTTTTGCTCAGTGGGACCTGGAATTTCTCTGATTTGGGGAAATGTTGATCCTATATTTTTTACCATTTTCGACAGTTAAATTACTCATTTAAACATATATTTTATTATCTTTTGTATATTTTATGTCACGCAGATCATTATTCAACCTCAGGTATGAGTGTTTTTAAGGTTTATATAAAATTATTTTATTATTATCATTTTTATGTTTTTATTAATTAAAAATAACATTATTAAAATGCATTTGATGTATTAATTGGTTTGTATAATTGTTTGCAGGTTTTATAATATTTTTGGGCAAAGTTAACACGCAAAATGCATTCAGCCTGCTTTTTGCACAGCATGTCCAGCTCGTCATTCAGCCCGTTGCGTGAAACTCGCTGGTGGTTTGCCAGATGTTGAAATGTGTTGCTGTAGACTCCAGTACTGAAGCACGCCAACAAACAGACATTTCGTTCTCTCCTAGATCTGTGCCCAGCGTATCCAGCTCACAACGCAGCTCACCTTCCAACTCGTTAACTAGATCGCGCGCTGTTGATAACCGATTTCAAGCATTAAAACATTGGAACGGTTTGCAAACCATTTTGTTGTCCACACGCCCAGATGATAGCATGATCATCAGTCTAGAAGGATTGCCAGTGCGTTGATTTTTCCTAACACCAAGCTGTTCACTTTCCACGCATTCAAAGGATGGAGTGTCTTCAGTCTATAAGGATTTCTCCCGGCCTCCTCTTCCTGACTCCAAACTACCACCAGTTTGCGCGTTTAAAGAATAGAAAAACTTGCGCTTTGGAAGACCCATCGTGTATGTTTCCCTTACTCACCACCATTCCACAGTCGCGCTGAAGAAGGAGTCATCCGCCACATCTGAATACCTATTGCGCTGGAGAAGGAACCTGTGCGTATGTTGTCCAGTGAAAAGAACCAAACTCGCGATGAAGAAGGGAGATGCTTATGCGATGGCATGTGATTAATTAAATGTCCATTATAGTTGGATAAATTTAGAGAGTATTTGACCACTAAAGGGTCGACTTGCTCATCTATGTAAATCATTACATAAAGCAGCCTCTATGAGAGAGCTGAAGTTAACTAGAAAATCAGTCAGTTGGCAGAGATAAAAGAAGAGTTCTTGCTGTGATTTACTCTTGAACATTGTATTTCTGTTCCACCATCTGAATAAAGAGCTGTAGGCATTGCTGTTGAAGATTGCGTTTAAGTAGAAGTTAGCCAGGCATCACCCCTGATTGCTGAGAGGGCCCCTCATCAACCAGAGGTTCATTTTCTTTGTTTAGCTTAGTTTCTTTTCTATTTTAGCTAGTCTAGTTTAATTTCTAGTTTGCTTCCATTAGATTATAGTAAATGCTATTCTATTTGTTTTCTGTAATGCATTAACTTAGTTTTATTTCGAAGTTAATTAGTTAGATGCACGCATAGCTTGCTTTCAGTTATTTGCTTTCAGTCATTTTGTTTCTAGTTATTTCATTTCCAGCATTAGTTTTAATTTTTGTTTTCAAGAATATAGAATAAGTTGCTTTCATGAATTTAGAATAGATTCAATTCTGTTATTTCATTTCTCTTTTGAATTTATGCAAGTTAATTTCCACTTTATTTATTAGTTTAATAAGCAATTATTCCTTTTGTTCACGAATTAGTTTGAGGTTAATTTGTTGTTAAACATGTTTAGTTACTGTTCCGATGCATTAGAATTACATATGCATGGCTTCAACTAAAGATTAGTTCATTTAGGTTAGTTTTTACTATTTTAACTATGTAGACTGTCATTTGGACAACCTGTTCAGTCTATTATTCAACCACCCCTTTCAGACCCATAGTTCAGTCTGTCATTCAACCCTTAATTCTGTTTTTAGTGTTTTTTTATGTATTTCAAGATTGTTTTTAGTTTTGTTTTGTAGATGTCTGAATTATGTTTTGACTGTCATATTTAGATGCTAGTTTTGTGTAACATCAAAGTTAAAGTTTAGTTGTTATAAATTATTTACTAAAGTTTTATCATTTTCCTTACTTTTTTTACTTTGAACATAGTTTAAGTTTATCTTATGTTTTGTTTCTGATTTTGTTTTATTGTTGTATGGTTTTGTGTTTATTCCTTTTGAATTGATTTATTTGTTTGCATGTGAGATTTAGTGTTTTCCGTAGTATTTTTTTAGGTTGTCTCTTTTATGTTGCGTTATTGTTGAAAGAACTTCTAGGATAGAACCTAAAGATATTTCTTTTATTAAGTTTTCTACTTGCTTCTTTTATCAAGTTTTTTTATTAAGTTTTCTACTTGCTTATTTTATCAAGTTTTCTAGTTGCTTATAAGTTAAGTTTTCCTTATACCCTAGTTCCCCATTTGAATAGTTAATTGTTGATTGTATTTCAGTTTAAAGTTTATTATCAATTATTTAGTTTATTATTCTATCTTAGTTCAATTATTTTAATAAGTGCATTTTTAAGATTTTGACTCAGTTTTTCATTTTGGAATATGTTTCGATTTTTTGTTTGTTAAAATATTTACACGACACCCTCTACCTTCGCTTATATTTTGTGTCAACTCTAATCTTACCAACCCCGGTTGATAATTAAAGAATAGGTGGATTAATTTAGAGAAAATTACACCCAACACTTTTGGCGTCGTTGCCGGGGGGTTGTTTTGTAAGGTAAAATAAAATTCTTTATAAACTTTAGTAATAAGTTGGTAAAGGGGGAGCGGTAAGACGAGAGGTAAAAACCCGTGCATCTGTTATAACAGGCGCCCCCAAAGCCAACAACAGTAGTAGCATAGGTTTTCTTTAGTTTAAAATTCTTTCATGAGTAGACTTAGATATCCTCAGGGTAGATTTATCAAGATCAGAAAAGTTATTGAAGTCTCTACTAACTACCATAGGGGACGTAATTCCCCAACTACTAACTCACTAGAAAGGTATCGAAAGACGCCTATAGGAAGTAGTTCTACCCTAAAACCTAAAGAAACTCCCGTAGAAGATCTTAGTGGAGAAGCCATAGAAGGAGAAGGAACCTTGGTAGAAGGTCCTAAGGACCCTGTTCCTGAGGAAGTTCAAGAGGATCAGCCATTAGAAACCCCTAGCCCTCCACTAGTTTCAAATCCAATTAACACAACTTTTTCACTAGTAGGAGATCCGAATTTTGTTGACTTTGTTGATCCTGCTCAAGTAAAAGATCTCTTTGGAACCTCAGTAGATCCAGTTATTTCTCAAATTGAAACTTCTATAGTAGAACCTACTATCCCTCTAGGATTCAATAAAAGAACGGTTGATCAGAGGAAGATCTCTCCCGAAAAAGAACGTTGGGACACTCCATTATCACGTTGGAGGGATCCTCCTAGGTATATTTACGTTAAGAATCCAGCTTATATGGAGAGATGGGGAGAAAACAAAGATCATGGTGAAGTTAGGAATGAAGAAGGAGAAGGGGAAAATCAAACTGAGGCTACCTTTGGGTTCCCTATATTAGATACAATGCAAGATGTAACTATGAAAAACATCCCTCCTTCCTCCTTACCTACTTTCTATGGAAAAAGCAATGAGGACCCAAACACATTCCTGTTCGAGTTCGATATCCTTTGTAGGAGTTACAATTATCTACAAGATGCTAACAAACTAAAACTCTTTCCCGCTACACTCAGGGATTCTACCTTGAGATGGTTGATGGGATTAGGAGAATCCACTATCAGGACTTGGGATGATATGAAAACCTCATTCTTGTGAAAATATCAAGAATACTACAAACCTAAGGACTCTCAACATGATATATTCAAGATACAAAAACTTGAAGATGAGATCCTGAAGGATTATCTCGAGAGGTTCATTTATACATTACACAAGTATAAATAATATGACCTCTGAGAAGATGCAGTACCTACACTTTTCCTTAAGGGGATCTCTGAAGACTTGTTAGAAAGTATTAATCTCATGGCAGCTGGCGATATTTATCATAAAATTTTTGCACAGATCGGTGAGATGTGTAAAAATTATTCTAGGAATAGGGTGAAAGTTGTGAAAAAATTTCGAGAACCTTTTAGTAGAAATATAAGAGGAAATGTTCCTAGTTCAAGCAGAGTTACAAGAGTAGAGGTAGGAAACCTATTGGAGAATTTTAATACTAATATCTTAGGAGCAATGGGTTCCCAACTAGATTCTTTACAAGCCAAGAAGAGGCAGGATGAAGAACGAGCAACAATGAGTATCGTTTGTCCACTATGTAGAACTAAACATCCCCAAAGGGAATGCCCATTAAACAACATCTCTGTATGTCACATCTGTACAGAAGAGAATCCAACAGATAATTTCCCATCCTTTCCTAGATTGCAAGCCATATATAAGAGTAGGGATGTATATGGAACATTTAGGAGGCCTCCTTGGCAACCTAGAGACCAACCAGCATATCCAATCTTTCCACCACAACCTCTACTCTATTATCCCCCATATCAACCACCTCAACAATGGAATAATTCAAGTTGGCAGAATTGGCCACCTCAGTATCCTCCTCCTCAATTTCCACAACAACAATATTGGTCACAAGGATGGAGAGGACAACCATATCCTCATACACCACCTGTTCCTGCACCTAATCATCCTTATCCTTAGTATCAAACAAATTTCTAACAAATACCATCTGGATTTGTACATCCAGTTCCTTTTATCACACAAAAACCTCATCACTTTCAGAATGCAAATCCTCCTCGACTGACATTATTACCTGCACAACCGATACCTAAACCTAATAATAAACCAACTCAAGCTCTTAACAGCATTGAGTTGCAGACTCTTCCATCGTACCTTATTTTGACTGTACCTGTACATGAAGATCAATTACGATCAGGAAGAGTTGTGAATAATAAACCCAAATTATCAGTCATCATTCAGGAACCAAACGAAGAAGAAGAAGATTCGAATGAACCCATGAATGATGCTATTTTGGAGGATGTGAACATTCCAAAGGTTCCAGTACACACCCATCCTCCACAAGAAACTATTCATGAGCAAAGAATTCCTCCATTTCTGGAAAAATTAATAATAGAAAGACTTGTAGTTCATCTGGAGTATAACATTTTGAATGAATTAAAGAACATTTGTATTAAAATCCCTCTATTACAAGCTATCAAAGATATACCAATCTATAGTAAGGTAATAAATGAGCTATGATAGTCATATTTGCTGTGTGGTTTCTAGCTAATACAGGCTGGGATACATCGGCCTTTTCATGATGGAACAGTGAGCTTCATGTTTTGAGAGGATATTTTATATATCTTTCAGTCTGGTGATTATGTTTTTTCTGTGACAGCAACAGATTTTGTGATCTGTCAGTTTTGATATGTATGGGTTATGCATATATATGACAGGCTGGGACATTTTTGATTATGTTAATATGAGCAAGCAAATTTATGAATTGGATATTCATATTTGCTGTGTAATATCTAGCTGATAGTTTACAAGCTGGGACAGTTATGTAATTTTTTGTGTTATGATAATAGGAGACAGACTATATATGACAATGTAGGGATCCTTAGTGATCCTATTACATGTACAGATGTAATTTTGTTCAACTTTGAAATAAAATTATGAATTTTTTCTGAGGAAAAAAAAGTATGATAGGTCAGTCCCGGATTGCAAAATATACAAATCCAGGAGCCCCAATAGTGACTATAATTATAAACAAAACCGCCATAGAGAATACATTAATTGATTTAGGATCTACTATTAACATGATGACCATCGCAGTTTTAGAAGTTTTACAGTTAGGACAATTTATTTGACCTACTCCTTCCATCCTAGAATTAGCAGACTGCACTACAGTAAAACCCGCTGGAGTCCTGGATGACATTATTGTATCAGTAGCTTCATGGGGATACCCTGTCGACTTTATGGTCGTAGAATCAAAGGATCCTTCTAAAAGACATCCTATTATCTTTGGAAGGCCATGGTTAGCTAATGAAAATGCTTTTATAGGGTGTAGGGATGGAGAGATGACTATTTCCAATGGGTTGTCTACACAAAGACTTATTTTATACCCCCCAGCACAACCAATAACTGAAAATTCATGGTGGTTAAACTATTCTTTTGGGGATGAAGAATTTGATGATCTCTCCCTTCCTAGTGATTTTTGCTTGACACTTCAGGAGCATACCACTGAAAATGTATTAAACTAGTTTGTTTCTTCGACAACCTGTACATATTTCCCTTAGTTCTTTACTCAACTCGATCAGATTTTTGGAGATGAGTTTCAAGAGAATATGGATCTCTCAATGCTTACAGAAACTCCTTGTGTGTCTTCACAATTGAAGATCATACAGGACCATATAACATACCTTGTGAGGTTGGCCTTGAGAAATTTCTACATATAAACACAGAATTAACAGAAAACCAACAAGCATAGCTGCGTAAAGTTATTAATAAAAAAGCTCAAGCATTTGCATCGGAATACATCGATATGAAGGGTATACACCCCGATACCTGTATTCACCATATTTCTATGGATCCAAGCATGTCACCTGTAAGTAAGCCTCATAGGAGGATGAATCCTGCTCTAAAGGATATAGTAAAAGAACAATTACAAAAACTCCTCATTGCTGGTTTTATCTATCCTATTTCCAACAGTAAATGGGTATCTCATTTAGTAGTAGTCCCAAAAAAAGTTACAGGGAAATGGCGTATTAATTGTGTTGATTTTAGAGAATTAAACAAAGCAACACTTAAATACTACTTTCCTTTACCTTTTATCGATCAAGTATTAGATACTCTGTCAGGTAAACAGTATTTTTCCTTTCTTGATGGGTATAGTGGTTACAACCAGATTTTAATAGCACCTGAATATCAAGACAAAACCACTTTTACATGCCCTTGGGGAACATATGCTTATCGAGTTTTGCCATTTGGCTTATGTAATGCACCTGCCACTTTCCAGCGGGCAGTCGTAGGAATCTTTTGTGATCTTATACATGACTGCATGGAGGTATACATGGATGAATTTATGGCTTATGGTAATACTTTTCAAGAATCCCTTGACAATCTCGAGAAGTTCTTGATCCTATGTCAAGAAACGAATTTATCTCTCAGTCATGAAAAATGTAAAATGTTACTGAC
Organism: Pseudotsuga menziesii; assembly: GCA_001517045.1. Taxonomy (NCBI): domain Eukaryota; kingdom Viridiplantae; phylum Streptophyta; class Pinopsida; order Pinales; family Pinaceae; genus Pseudotsuga; species Pseudotsuga menziesii. The sequence goes on along the minus strand of LPNX010251707.1, from coordinate 275,341 downwards.
ATAAGGTATAGTTTTGGAACACCATGTTTCTTCCCAAGGAATTAAGGTAGACCCTGCGACGATCGAAGTAATTGTTGGCCTTCCCTCTCCCAAAACTCAGAAAGAGGTAAGAAGCTTCCTTGTTAATGCAGGATATTACCGCCATTTTATTGAAAATTTTACAAATATAGCTGCACCAATGTTTAATTTACTTACAAAGGACTCAGAATTCCAGTGGACAAAATCTTGTCAAAATGCTTTTGAAATCTTAAAAGCTAAACTATCGATGGAACCAATACTTAGGGTTCCTGATTGGTCCCTTCCTTTTCACATATCTATTGATTCCTCTGATACGGCCATAGGAGGAGTCCTCAGCCAAAAAGAAGGACAAGCACCTTATGCCATCTATTTTATTAGCAAAAATCTGAGCCTTGCCAAATTAAATTATACTGTTACTGAAAAAGAATTTTTGGTAGTAGTTTATTCTATTAATAAATTTTGTCATTATATCACAGGTTATGAATTTTTTGTGCATACTGATCACTCCACCATTAGATTTCTAGTGAATAAACCAATCACCAATGGTAGGGTGACCCGGTGGCTTCTTTTATTGCAACAAATTAACATTACAGTCATTGACTGACCTGGTAAAGAAAATATCATAGCAGATTTCCTTTCCCGTTTTCAACATGAAGACGGTACTAAACCAGTGGACGACACTTTTCCTGATGAACATCTATTTGTTGTATCTGTTCAAACCCCTTGGTTCGCAGATATTTCCAATTATTTAGCGATTGGGAAAATACCAAACGATTTGTCTCCACATAAGAAGCATCGTATTATAGTTTACAGTTCTAATTCTTCTTGGGTTAATAACGATCTCTTCCGCACTGGTCCCGATCTTATTATTCAACGATGTGTGCGGGAGGATGAAATGATAGACATCCTCCATGCATGCCATGATGGACCATGTGGAGGACATTTTTCTGATAAGAGGATGGCATACAAAGTATTACATTCTGGTTATTATTGACCAAGAATTTTTAAGGATGCTGACAAATATGTTAAAGGATGTGATAGTTGCAAAAGAATGGGTAGGCCTACATCATTTGATCAAATGCCTTTACAACCCCAAGTTATGATTGAACCTTTCTAGAAATGGGCTCTTGATTTTGTAGGACCAATTTCTCCCATGTCTCGTAAAAAGAAATATATCTTAGTTTGTACGGACTATGTCACCAAGTGGGTAGAAGCTAAAGATTTATTTAGAGACACAGAGAAATTGGTGGTAGAGCTTATATATGAAGAAATATTCACTCGGTTTGGTGTACCTAGAGAAATTGTCACAGATCAGGGTACTCAATTTATGTCTAAATTAATGAAAGAACTTACTATGAAATATGGTATTCGACATTGCAAATATTCACCTTACCACCCTTAGGCTAATGGTCAGGTAGAATCAACTAATAAAGTATTAGAATCCATTTTAACTAAGACCAGTCACTTACATCATAAGGATTGGGCAGGTAGACTCCTCGAGGCTTTACAGGCCTACAGGATAACATGGAGAAACACTACTGGACATACCCCCTATGAGTTAGTGTATGGAAAACAAGTCCTTTTACCTATTGAATTTCAAGTTAAAACCTTTCGTATGGCAGCACAATTAGGCATGAATTTGGATGAAGCACAAAAACAATGAATATTACAGATTAATGAGTTAGACAAAATTAGATAAGATGCACTTCAAAGAACGATGTTAATACATAATCAACGAAAAACATGGCATGATAAATTTATTAAGAAAAAGCAGTTTAATACTGGAGATTGGGCACTACTATTTGATTCACGGTTTAAAAATTTTAAAGGAAAATTAACTACCTGTTGGATGAGTCCATACGAAGTAGTTACAGCTTTTGACAATGGATCAGTAAAAATTAGAACAATTGATGGCTTAGAAGTTTCCTTTGTAGTAAATGGACATAGACTTAGGCTTTATCATCAACCGATATTTAAAATATTTACACGACACCCTCTAACTTCGCATATCTTTTGTGTCAACTCTAAGCTTACCAACCCCGGTTGATAACTAAAGAATAGGTGGATTAATTTAGACATAATTACACCCAACATAATGCTTTAATCATTGTTATAATGAGATTTAGTTTTTTATTTATTTATGGTTCTGTTAGCCTACCATGGTTGTTGGTAATGTATGTTTTATCTATGATGAGGTCACCCGACTAGGGTTGTTTGTAACATTTTCAATGCCATAATTTTTCAATTACATGTTTAAGATTTTTTTTTGTCTAATGTAGAACTTTGGTAAACATGGAGAAATTTATGCTCAATTGCAAACTAGCATGTAGTTAACAATAAATCTAATGCAATATACCTTTCCTATTGACAAGTATAATAATCTACAATAGTTGTTGTAATATGTATCATTTATTCCCAATCTAGTAATGTTCATCTCACCTCTTAGTTTTTTCAAGAATAAAGAGATAATTCCTTGTTATTTATAAAATCAAAGGAACAAGTTACATTCCATAAATATATCAAGTCTAATAAGTACGGATATAGCCCTTAACAAATCTCATAACCAGTCAAGTGTTGCTCCAACAAAAATACAACTATATAACCTTAATTTTGTACCATAAATTAAAGCTATCCATATTTAAAAAAATTGCAAACTATGAAAAAGTAGCACAAAACAAAAGGTGTTTGCAACAGTCATAAAAAATTCTATATACTAGTTAAACAAAAATCTGGAACATATCTTCAAATATATTTTCTCCCTCAATGACCTCCATCAGAGTGAGATGTCCATTGTTGAGAAGCAATGCTTATTTGGAGAGACCATATGCAATATGATTATGTTCCCTGTAGATGTGTTGACAACAGGTGGATAGAAAGGAGCCCTTCATAATTTTTGTTCTGGTGCACCAATTGTCAAGTTCTAAGACCCTTAGAGAAGACTCGTCATTGATCCAATCGATTATAATCTTTGAATCCCCGTAGACCTTCAATTGCAACAATTCTATGAAATTTGCAACATATAGTAGACCCCACAGTGCAAACATCTATGCTCTGGTATTTGAGCTCCCACCATAACCAATTTTCAGGCGAAAGAATGAGACATGCTGATAAACATTACAATACCTACTCCACCCTCTTCATTTCCTGCTGCCCCATCATAAAAACCCATTGTTTAACCTACCACGGGAGCACTACCAATATTTGGGGGAGGCATGTCCTTTTTAACATCTAGATAATCATCTATAAGACTAATGATACCATTCTTTACTCTATAAACATTCGGTTTCAAATCTCTAAAAATAACACCATTTATGGCATTCCAAATTTTCCAGCAACAGAATAGAGGGAGGTAAACTGGCCCAAAACCTGACTTCATTCAATGTAACATATTTCCTTGCAAAGTATGGTCCTCCCATCGATATGTTATACCCAAGTGGTCAGTAACATTCATCCTGATTGTCTTCCCAAAAATACATCCCACAAAAAGGTGCTCCATAGATTCAACTTCAGAATTGCATAGTCGACGCATAATGGGTCCTACCCACCCTTTCTTAAGAAAATCGTCCCTTGTATTGACTCTGTCAAGAGCACATAACCATCTAAATTATTTTACCTTAAGTGGGATCTTCCACTTCCAAAGATGCTTATACTACCAACCTTCCAGTGGTGTCAATAGTGAATCAACAATAAAAATGTAAGCTAGTTTAGCAGTTACCTACCCTGTAGAAGCATTATAAGAACAAACAAGAGTATCGTCACAGTCTGTAAGCATTGTTCCCACCTGTGACAAAAAATAAATGTAGCGTTCCCATTCTAACTTCCAATCTCTAGAAAGATCCAAATCCTCAGCTGTTAACCAATATGATCCCGAAGAATACCAATCACACACGTTCCTTACCTGGTTGAGAGTAACTATACCATAGTCATTGAGGTAGTTGGAAAGAGATGAAGAGAGAAAAAAATATTTCTCCAAACCAATGATAGGGTTTGTCCCAACCATAACCGACCTCCCATATCCCACTTTCCAATTGATAACCTTGCTAATCTAATTGAAGGCTCGTATAAATCCATTCCAGAAATAAGAATTTTTTGTAACAGTTTTTCCCCCCATTCTAAGCTAATCCACCAATATTAGCTTCACAAATATTTAGCCTGCAAAACCAATTTCCAAATTCCATTCCCATATAAGGTCAACCATAGGCTCTTCATCCTTAATGAGATGTTAAACCATTCCAATTTTTTCACATTCCAACCACCAAAGACATAAGGTCTAGTAATAGAGTCCCAATTTACCAAATGAGCACCACGCTTTGTCATCGAGCCTCCCCACAAAAAAATACTTATAATCTATCCAAGTACCTTCAGGATAGTAACTGGAACTTTGGTTAAAGAGAACCAATACACAAGTATGTTGTGTATCACCGACTGAATATTTATGAGTCTGCCTCCCATAGAGAGATACCTATAAGACCAATTACTCGCCCTTCTTTCAATTCTTTCTACAATCCATCACCAATCATTAACATAGTAATTCAGTGGTTTCAACCAATACCCCATATATTTGAAACTTTTCTCGATCGTTTCCATCTTGAAAGGAAAAAGGTATCTGATCTTTTCAACCATTTCAACCTTGAGATTATTGCATAGGAAGGAAGACTTATCCAGAAGTGATCATCATGCTAGAAGCAATAGTAAAAAAAAGAAATGATGGATTTAAAACAACGCCACTCCTCGACGGTCCCTCGCCCAAAAAAAACCACATCATCCACAAAAAGTAGATTTGTAATTACCAAGGTAGAAGAGAATCTGATACTGAGTAGTTCACCCTAACCCTTAGATTCCACAATAAGTAGACTCAAGCCTTCAACAATAAAACGAAAAATCAATGGAGACAAGGGACACCCCCGGCGTAAACCATAATTGGAATTAAAGAAATTTGAAGGGGAACCATTAATGACAATAACAAATTTTGTCTAGGTAACACAGGACATAATCCAATTCACTATGTCCACTGCCAAGCCTATTTGCAGCAAAATAAGCCTTAGCAAGGTCCAATTGACTCCATTGTAGGCCTTTACCAAGCCCATCTTTAAAACCAAGGAATCAAAATTTCTCACTTTAATAGAATGTAAAACTTCCTAAGTAATACCAACTGCTTCAAGTACCTGTCTATTTTTCAGAAAACCAAATTGTTCCCCCAAAATAACCTCCACTAACATAGGCTTCAATTTATTCGAGATAATCTTCGTAATAACCTAATAGATAATATTGCAGAGAGATATTGGTGTAAAATCAACAAAGGTTTCATGTTTCTCACACTTTGGGATAAGTGCGAGAAAAGTATCATTAAAGGCCCTCGAAACATAGCCTTCCAATTGTGGTTGTTCCACTGCAACTAAGAGGCCACCACCTACTAAATCAAATAAACCCAGGAAGAACTCTACCGTCCACCTTTTAGGTCGAGGGATTTTGTCCTTAGAAAATCCCTTCAATACATCCTCCACCTCCTCTAACATCACTTCTTTCCATATCTCCCCAGCAGACTCAGCGGAGAAGAAAGTAGGGAACCACTTAATGATCTGTAACTATTCCTGAATAAGGGTGGCATGGATTGAACTTGGGGATGCTAATACTAAGTTTTTCCATAGTTTTGCTAGCTCGAGGCAGAATGGGCATGTGATTTGGGAATTTTTGGGACTAGATGGGTGCTTCCTCCAAGAGGAACAATTACAGATCAATGACCACCCATTTTAAGCACTTACGCTTCAACACAAGTCTAGACATAACATCAGAATCCCTTGTCAAAATAGTAGGATACTAGGTATGATTAATTAATTATGCAAAATCAGCTTCCCTCAACCACGTATGGTTGAACTTAAATGGGTAAGATGGCCTTCTCCCCACATCCATCCACTCAAGATAAATCAGAAAGTGATCTAAAATATTCGAAGTCCTGATCCAAACCCTATGCTAAGACAGAAGTGGAACCAAACTTTTCACAACCAGAAACCTATCCAATCGCTTGCCAATACCCTCAAACCCCGACCACCCATTTCTCCAATTCGAATCTAGTTTGGTCATAACAATATCCATCAAATGAGAAACCAACAGTAAGTTTGAAAAAAAACAGCTAAGGAATCAACCCTAGCTTTAGGGCCCCAAATTTCCGCTTTCGAGATGGTAAAATTCAAATCACCATTATCTCACCTCTTAGTTATAACCTTAAAGTGAATGGCTCACTCAAACCAATGATAAACACATAAACAAGTTAGAACACAACCCTTTTTTATAATATCTTTGCTAGTCGTAATCCATATCATTTATTCCGACTTTATGAATCTCCATCTCATCTGATGGTTGTAATATTTACCATTATCCCAATATACAAAACTTTTTAATAAACAAGATAGAGTTTGTGGAGTACTTGAGCCTCTAACTATTTTTGGGATGCAAAGCAATAGGCAAATCTATAAACTCACTAGAATTTGGCAGATCAACATAGTAAAAAACTTGACAAGAGTAGTGAACTCAAAAGGACAAATCTTACCCTAAAGACTCATCTTTTATGTCAAAAACACAAAAACCAACCCTAAATAAAAAAATGGTGCTATTAGTAGCACTCCTTTTTTTTCAAGGTTAAAATTGTATCTTTTCACAAACCATGGCCTTAAAAACTCATAAAGTTGCTAACAACAACCTTAAAATCAAGCCCTAAATAAAAAAATTGGCGTTACCAATATCATTTTTTTTCACAGTTAAAATTACAACTTTTTTGAAACCATGGCTTGGACAACTAATACTATTGCAACCAAAGCTTAAAATCAACCCCCAAATCAAAAAGTGGTGCCAAGTTAGTATCAATCCATTCTTTTTGGACTTAAAATTGCAACAGTTTTGGAACCATGGCTCAACGATCGACATTGTTGCAACAAAAATCTTAAAATTGACCCTCAAATTGAAGTGTAGTACTACATATAGTACCCGAGTCTTTTTTCCAAGGTTAAAATTACAACATTTTTTAAACCATGGCCTAAAAAGTCAACACTATTGCAAATAAAACCATACAATGAACCTTAAAATGTCCACTTTATTACCCCTCATATCATACGAATATTGTTCCAAGTTGAAGACCTTGACTGAGGGGAATTTTTAAAGATCCATAATTTTCTTAAGGTGTAGAAACCTTGGTGAATATTACTAATTATCAAATTTCAAACCATAAAATGTTTGGTGATATTTAAAAAAAATATTGAATTTCTAAGGAATTTTTATAGTTATTCAACAAGTTTGGTGACTTTTAGAGTAAAATATTTTAATCCTATTGATTTTGGGAGAATCATATTAGAAAAAAAAATGGAAAATGACAAATATTTTTTGGGAAAAAAACCTCAAAAATTAGCCCATGGGCTAAATTTCACCCTTAAAATTGTCATTGCGGCTTGACCAAGTAGGTTGCATTTGAAGGATTTTGGTATTGAAGCCAAGATGTCAGCATGGCTCACGGATATTAGTTGATTGATTATCACCTTTTTTTGGGAGCTTGTAATTAGCACATGTGTAATTTATGGTGCCTTGGTGGGGTTTTGCTTAGCATTGAGAAAGAAACTCATCAACGAATGTTTTTTCATAAGAATTATGGTAAATCATTTGAATTAACTTATCATTGAGGTGATATATTAGTTAGCCTAACATCAATACCTCCATATGTTAAAAGGGAAAACTCATCAACTTAGGGTTACTAACTTTTGAGTGTCATTATTTGCGTTTCTACACCCTTTGGCACTTACCTTGGAATTTATATTAATATAATTGGATGGTTAAGATTCTTCTTGAGGAGTGCTTCACATGTGCACAATCTCATAGTTCATCAGGTCATGCTTTGAGGAATCTAATAGCTTTTACACATGGATATATGCCTTTGCAAAGACTCATAGGTCATCCTTATCTTAGAAGTTGTCGAAACAATCAAAGTGGACCTTCATGTACACATATCTATGGTATTTCTTAAAGGACAAGTTGATTATATTCTTGGAGAAAGTACCTTGACAACTTTTTATATTTTAGGCATAAGGTTTGTCTATAAACCCCTCATTGAGGGGAGTGCCGCCACTTTTTTTTTCACATTTAGCACATTCTTTGATGCCATAACTACCTTAGCACATTCTCCTATGATATTTTTATATTATCGAGCTTGGTCAATGGGGTCACATTACACACATCTCAATGGTGCTTCATGTTGGGGATGATCATATTAGTTGTTGATGGAAAGTTATAACTACTTTTGCACGCTATTCAAGGGTGCATCTCTTCATGAAAAAAAATATCATTATTTGGATTAATCAAATGTGGTCCTAAGACTCCTTGCATAGTCTTCAAGGGCACACCTACTCCAAAGACTATTTTTCATTATTTCTTGGTTAAAGGGTTTCCTTGGAGAGTGCCCTCTTTATAAGCGATTGACACATGACATTTTCACCATCTTGAAGAGAAATATCTCCCCCTCTTGGAGAGATTCCCCTTCCAATTGACTTGGAAAATATATCATTTTAATGAAAAGTGGTTGTTGGAGTTTCTCCTTGAGAAGCATTCCAAAGGAGAAGAGAATAAATGGTAGTTTGTGTAGGCTTGCATGAGTATTTTGCTTGAGGATAAAGACATGTGTCACTTTCACTTATGTAGTCTCATTATTCTAGTATTTTATAAGGGTATTTTGGTTTTGAGTGGCACTCCTATGTAATATTTTTAATCCTTTTAATGTTTTCCTACCAGTTTCCTAGGAGAAATAAGTGGATCTAGAAACCACAAATATTATTCTAACTTAGGGGTTGAGTTGAAATCTATATAAGGATTTTCTCTCTCCATTATTGAGCATGGTTGGATTTGGCGAGCTTCCCCTCGAGAGATTAGTTTAAAATACTTGGGAAGGAAATTGAAAGTTAAGGGTGTTTTTGTGGATGTTGTGGATCTAATTTGCTAAATATTGATGCCAAAACTCAGTTTCATCAAGAGTGTTATGAAGGGATTAAACCATGTGAATTTTTTCCTGGCTTAGAAGAGTTTATATGTGGTTTATTTCCCTCATAAGTTCTTTGTATATGCTACTAGAAATGCTAAATCAATATCATATTTCTTTATTAGAATTGGTTGGAATTTGCATCCTTTAGAGGAAGTCACTCTCATGCACATTACAACACTCCTTCATTAAGGTTTTTGAAGTCAAATTTATGCATTAATGGACAACAGGCTAAGAGTAATTGTTGCATGTTTATATTAGCCACATACACTCCTTATCACAAAAGAAAACAACCCGATATGCATTTCTCTTGACTCGATTTATTCTAGTTTGAATTGGCACCAATATTGGTCCATCCATCACTTTATTTCCTATACTACAAAATATGTTTTGCTAAAGCTATTTATCCATTGTACTTTGAGTTTATATTGCCTAAGCTTTAGTAATTCTATTATAGGGATACCCCCTTTATGTCAGAGGAGAGTAAACCTAAAGTGAAAAGAAGCTTGTTGTGGTGATAATGGCCAACCCTCTTTAGTTCGTCTTAGGATACACTTGCATTTTAGTGTTTTATCACAAGAGTGCATATTTGGGAGGTAACACACTCTATTAGGGTTAATTTAGAGAAATAAAATAAAATACAATAGAAATCCCAAACATTCCCCTAATGCTCTCTTCCCCTCACTTTAAAATTATATACACACAAAACAAAATGTTAGAAAACAAAAATAAAACAAAATTACTATAAAATTAAAATTAAATAATAATAATAATAATAAAATATAAAAAGGAAAAAAAAAACAAAAAAATCACATTCCAAAATTCTAGAAAAGAATAGTAGAAAAATAAAAATAAAAAATAAAACAAAAACTAGAATATACAAATGAAACCCAAAGGATATTCACCCCCAAATAAACTTATCGTTGCTCCATAGGAGCGACACGATGCATGGAAAGGGGGGGAGGTGTCATGTCATGCTCCAAGGAAGTTACACCCCCATAATAAACTTGTTGTTGCTCCAAAGGATCCATATTTTTACGTCCAAGGCATTTTTTGTGAGAATGCCTTTCTTGTCACTATTCAGGGATTCATTATCTATCCATGCAATAAAAAGTTTCCATGTGTATTTACATGTATTTTTGTCTGATGTGTTGCTCAAGTTTTGGAAGAATCCTTGGTTTTGTTCAATAGGATCTATAGTGACTAGGCCCATTTTGGGGATGGATCCCCTCTTTATGACAAGCATCAAGTCGGCGCTCATTTTGGCATTGACTGGTGTATGTAGATGAAGTGTTTCAGGTTCTTGAAGAACTCTTAATGGGCGAAGAGTAGCTTGCCCCTAGATTTCTCTCCTTCCAAGGTGACCCTACCCCGTAGATACCAATTTCCCTCCAAGAATTATAAGCTTTGATGAAGTTTGGTATTAGACTAAGGAATTTGAAAAGATATGAGCCCATGATACATGAAAAATGTAAGTACGTATTGGTTTAAATTTTGACCATGGTTATCACCGAAATTGTAATATCCCAATATTTACTCCATAAGTTCCTTAGTTTATTTTTGAGCAAATATAATACAAATTGATATTTAAATATAATATTATTGAGAACGTACAATACACTAGAAGGTGCTCAAATTAATTCTAAGGGAGAAAAAACTACCTCTTAAAACAAGTTGCACCCAAGTTCTTCCACCCAAAACTTTGGTTTCCCGTCATCGCTAGAAGTAGAAGGCCATTTTGGCCTTGCAAACCCTCCACCCAAACAAATAAAGATATAATGAATCGATAGAACCATTATGGGACAAGCTTGTTATTTAATAATGTAAGGCTAAAAAAAGGTCAAATGCCATTCACAATGTAGAAAAGTAGTATAATAGACAAAGGTTCACACAAAGCCAAAACCGTGGTGAACCCCATAACCCAAACCCCTGTAGTTGCCAAAGTTAAAAATGAAAAAATATTTACATTACATCTGGGAAGAGAGACCACCATACAATCATCAAAACCATGGCTAAGTAATTTCAGTACAACTCGAGATTCATTTAATGTCTGAGTATACTATATGCACATGGTGATTCAAGATCCTACATGTGTTAACAAATTATGTCAAGTCCCGAAGGTGGTGGAATTAACAATGAAGGTTTGTCCATTAATTACATTACATACAACTGAATTAAAGTTGAATGAGACGTAAGTATAGTCATTGGTAAGGGTTAGAGGTAATAAATTTAATCCATACCATAAACCCATAGTGCAAGCTAAACATATATACATGAACACATCAAACCTAACATATGGTTGAGAGCTCGACTATAGGAGATTAATAGAACACGCACCTCTTCGCTCATATACAAAATATGAACATTTGTAAATAAAACAAGAGCCACATGATGGCAATGTCTATATGCGATGTTCGATTGTTGGATTGTATACTAATCCATCAAATACTCTTTAAAAAGACACTTTTAGAAGGTTTACTTTAGTAAATTTGTGTAATATGTTTATATGACCAATGGTTATAAGATAAGAGCTTAAATATAAGAATAATGTAAGTTTCCTAGTATCATTTTTTGGGTGGTGCAGATGTGACCTTTTTCATTTTCAGAACTCATCATAGTTTTGTTTAGTTTTTTTAGGGGCAAATTTAGGGTAAACCTAAAATTTTGGATATATATAGTTAGCTTTATCGGCAGTAAAGTTTTTTTTATATAGATCAGTAATAAAAAGTTAGTCCTTTTTATAGAGTTAGATTTTTATATATTTGTTCAGTTAAGTTGTTTAACATAGTTGATATATTATTTTGAAAGTGGTTGAAATAACCATTAAGATTCTAATAAATTTTATTTGATTAAAAATAAGCATCTTTATTATTTTTTGCATTAAAATAACATTAATTGTCCTCATATCCTTCGCTTAAGATTGAAGCATATATTATCTTATTTCAAAAATAATAATAAATAATTATTTTAAAATAAAATACAATAAGAGTGAAACCCTGCAAGCTAGGAAAGAGAAGGTTTTAAAATAAAATATAATTAATAATAATAAATGAAATCTTGCATACTAATTACTTAAAAAATAAAAAAAACTCCCTGAAGAAGAGAAAAATCTCAATGACAATATTTACAAATCATTATACCATCGAACTTTTGAGTCTCCACAAATTGATATATGTAGTTTTTAAAAACAATGTCAGTTCTGATTATTTAGCTTTGTATTCATAAGACAAACAAATTTTATTGTTTTATATACTTTGATAAAGTAATAAGTTTTCTCTTTTAAGTATGTTACATTAAAAAAATTGATAAATATGTATCTTTTATTCACTTCAATATTAAAAAAAGATCTCTCCGGATGTGGGTGCTAGAAAGCCCGATCGATAGCGAGGGGTGCCTCGATCCGCGTGTCGGATGCGTGGCACCATGCATGCCCAATTTTTTTATCACGCCCTCGTCGCCCCCAAGTCATTCAGTGCGGGTGGGTGAGAATGTATTGTATTAGGTTGGCCACTATTCGGAGAGGTTCCATCACATTCACTCTGGTTCTGATAGAAGTTATTACGTAATGTGCGAAGTTTATGCAGGTACAGAGAGTTGACATTAAGCGCAGAGCCATGGACGAGCATGGAATTACCAATTGTTGCGCGGTTGTGGGTTATTTTGAGAGGTCTGGTGTTCTGTTATGGTCTATTGCTTTTGAGTGGGTCGGGATTCTCCTGTGGTCTGAAGTATTCGCAAGGTCGACCATCTTCGTAGGCGCCCCTAGTGGTCATTTGGTTTTGCACCCTCTCCCACTGTCGCAGGATATTTAGCTCTACCGCCTCCTTTCACGACACCCGGGTACTTGGTTCCTCAAGATGTCTAGGTAGAGGGGTACACCCAAAAGGGGAAACAATGGTAGAGGGAAATCACAATGTGTGATTAGTGTTCTAGATGACAAAGGCTATGAGGCGAACATTTATGTGCTTGTTAGAGTTTTGATTGATGTCGGGGAAGGGCGCGTGGTCAATCAGCGTTCGGACATTGGGTGTGGTGGTGGTAAAATCAACCATTACTGGCTGGTTAAGAACATGATGGGAATCCTCAAGGAGGATATGCTGGGGAACTGGAGTTCAGCCCGTGGCACTGTCCTCTCGGTGAAGGTCAAATCAACCCCTTAAAATTTGGATCATAATAAAATTGTAATTTTGGTTGTTTAAGAAATTATTCACTATGTTTACACGGTTTTGAAATGATGAGAATTATAATATTATTATCCAAATTTAAAATTGTAATTTTGGTTGTTTGAGAAGTCATTCACTATATTTACACAGTTTTGAAATGATGAGAATTTTAAAGTTAAAATTATTAAAACTACGTATTATATTTGAAGCAAAATCTTTAAATATATATATATATTAAAAATAAGGTTTAGTTAAAACATAATTATTTAAAACACGATTCCAACATGCACCCAGTGTCCATGCATCTCCTATTAACATTAAAAAGTGGATACTATTGAAGATTAACTTTTATGGAACATCATTCCAACCTGCACCCAGTATTCATGCAATCTTTTATTTTTGCCTTAAATTTGGATCACAACAAACCTCTAAGAATATCTAATATTTCTACTTAATTCATGTCAGATCCCAAATATCTTTATTACAAAAGTTGCTACTTGAGTTATGCTAAATTTGTGATCCAAAATATATTTTACCATAAAAGTAGCTACCTAATTCATGTCAAAATTTTGACCCATGATATCTTTGTTGTACAATTAGCTTTATACGGTACATTCCACTTGTAAAAAAAAATGAAACTGATCATTATTAACATGGCCAAATTAACTTGAGTGAAACACACCATTGTATCGTGTTGGAAAAAAAAACTGAATTTATCTACCTATTAATTTATGGTTCCATTCTATATGTGATACAAAGCGAATAGTAGCAATCAATAACCCATGATAATAGTGTTTTAATTTTATTTTTAATATTTAAAAAATAAATAAATAAAACATAATTTCCATTCTAATTTAGAATGAAATCGCATTATTATAAAAGGTTAAAAACACATTACAAATATAAAATAAATAAAATTAAAACTGCATGGACAAAATAATAATAAAAAAGTTTATTTTTATTGAGTAGAAAGACATTTCCTATTATTATTATTATTATTTAAATTTAGCTCCTTAAAGTTACTCCAACCAAGATCATTTCAACACTTATCCAAAAATAATAAATATTTTAAAAAACAAAGCTACGACGACTTCTGTTATAAGACACGAGAACCTCCATTGCAGAAGTAAGGGAGCAAGAAAGTAAAGAATAGCTTTGTTTAGAGAAGAATACGAATACAAAAGAAACCCAGGCATGGGATTTAGGGTGCGTTCATATAAGACACTAAGCGATGAGATTCCATCGCTGGACTTGCTACACGTCATGGCTCTTGCTTTTCCCTGTCCAAAGATTCCATCTGTCATGGCATCCTCCAGGCTTGCCATTCAATTTATGAAATGTCTACGCCTGAAATTCTATCACTTCATGATAGATGTTGGTGTTTGTAGAGTGTCGTGCTCAGATCAAATCCTGTTACCTACAACCTATATAAATAATGGGTAAAGAATTGTTTTACAAATCATATTTGAGTTGAATCTATCCCAAAGTTGAAAATAACGCCATAGAAAATAAAAGAGTTTCCTCTCAACTGTATTCTTCAAACTTAGTTGGAGGTCACATCTAACTCCTTATTATACATCAAAATTCTTCATAGGAATTGGATAAGGTTCGGGATGCAATGTCACATGAACTATTATGTGTTTTTCCATAAGCATGTGAGGTGGTTTAAAGATATTATAAAAATTTATTTTAATTTAAATATAAATTCAAACAAACGAAAATTCAAGCAAACATCGATCTTTATGTAGCCAAATATGGTGGTATATTATCACAGTGGAAAACACCACCAAAATAATAACAATTATATAATTTGAAGTAAATGAGACAAATCCCTGAAATAAAAAAACCATAAACACAAACCATTGGAAAAGCAAACCACAACATTGCTATTAATGAAATGAAGTCACACAACAATGCAATTAATAACACATATCATCGTATCCAATTGTGAAAATTATCTCGAATAATTTGGCTATTACAGCCTGACCATTCCCACACAGTGGAACCACCTTTCGAATGTTAGGCAGAGGCTAAAACCATCCATACCGATACAAATATCATGTTTGTTGAAGTTAAAGAGAAAGTTTGAATTTAGAGAAATGATGTATAGCATGACATGTATGGTTGGTGATATCATAATTTACTATCCCAAGTCTAGTTTATGGCTATCACCCTATGCAGTTGTTTCTCCAAATGAATATTCCAAAAAACGGTCAGATATAGAAGCAACAATAGAAGGAAGAACTTACAGCTGGAATGAAGAACTTTCCTTATCTCTTTAATGACAACAATGAAGATATGGTTGCAGTTTCATGTGCATAGTGTCACATGTTTGTGATGTTTTACAAGGTTTTTCATTCATGCCCCAACTGCAAGTACGTGCATCCAATCAAACTCAACTTTGTTGTTCAGGGAAATACAACCTTATGACCTAGGGTCTGGGGTCACCAACATACCAATCAAACTTGCATACATTAAGCTATCTGATAATTTGATAGAGAAATAAGGAAGAAAGTAAGTGTACCTTGTTTATGAAGGTTGGTCCTAGCTTTCTTCTTCAATTCAAATGCTCCAACAGCTTCTAGGGATCTTCACACCTACAAAGAGATAGACCTTCCTGCAATATCTTAGATGTTATATAATAGATTAATGCAATATTATGATTGCAATAAGACAACAAGATAATTAAGAAATCATAACACATAAGAATACTAGTGCACAAAATTGGAAGAAAGTCTCTTTTTATTGATAAGCAGTGATGAAATATTACAACGAGTATCTGATACAAGTCCTCCTTTGCTAGCCTAGGAATTGATTTCTACTGCTCCAAGATCTCCAAAGACATTTCACTAGCATAACCTTGCTCTCCTTCTGATTCCCTTTAGCCTCAACCCCTACCCTCTATTTATACCTGATGAATGAGAGGAGTTATGAAGGTTTAGATGGTTGAGGAATCTGGGAATGTTATGATTACGATCCCAACTATTATTGACTAAAATTTCTTTTATTTTTTAATTTTGGATTAGGGAACTCGCGACTGTTGATACTAGTAGGTCACGAGTCACTCATGAATTTTATAAGGACAACCCGCGAATGCAAAGTGTGATCATGTATTCGCGGGTTGTATATATGGCTACCCGTGAATGGAACATGGGTTTCAATGGAAATAGTCACAAATGCACCTAAAGCTCCTTATAAACAATAGGCAAAGATGGCAAGATGAAGATGTATAAAAGCACATGCACATCTATAGAGTTTTTGCCACTCCAATCCATTGTGTCCTTTTGTGTACCGACACATTGACTGTCAGTACTCAGACAAAGAAGTGCCATTTCACTAGATAACAGATGCCCCCTAATGTGTGAGGTCAGAGGGAAGCGATGACTGAAATACATTACAATATTTATTCTTGGAGAACTCAGTTACCAAGGTTGTAGAGAGGTACCTGAAACACACATATCAAAGTTATGTACAAAATCATTCTGAGGATGCCTTGTTGAATAAAGTCGAACACTAGCTCCTTTATAATACTTGATTACATCATTTTATACGGGCAACAGGGCCATGTATATATTACAATGGTGGATCAAAGCCACAATATACAATGATGAGTGTTTCAATATCTGAAAGTAGTTTTGTTGAACATAACATAATCTTAAGCAACTTAGGTGATAGAGATTGTAACCCAAGGTCTTCATCCAAATCCATAATAACTAGTACAACCCCTACCATGTGAATATGTAAGTTGAAGTTGAACATGGAAGGAATTCATCAAAGTGTCAGAAAATAAGTGATGCTGACAACTGAAGCAAAGGAGTTCACCAATATGGATAGTGAATCCTAAGGTACCATCTTCAAAACTCTATGTCTCCGTCTTCAGGAGATGCTGATGAGAATTCGTAGTGTGAGGAGGAAGGCAATGAATCCTTCAACAGATCACAAGAGTAACTGGAAGACTGGATGAGGGAAGGTAGACACAAGGAATTCTCAGAGACGATAATGGTGGGAATCAGGATGACCAGATAAAGTTACATATCCTTGAATAGTGAGCTCAACACAGAGATGACCCAAGGAAACTTTAGACTTCTAGATAGGAAAACTATACTTATATGTCATGTAGGAGACATAATCAGATTCCCCATGTATAAAGGACAAGTGGAGGAGTAGAAAAATTGAAGTAATGGCTGAGTTGGAAGTGCACAAATGAGACATGAGTATCGGGAAGTTCACAGAGTGCTTTGTTCAAGGATGACATGCTACCACTGCTTATAACCCAAAGAGTGAAATTCTTCCTTACCTTTATTGTTATGTTTTAACGAGTCCAAGAAAGTCAACTCGAATCTCTCTTCATTTTTGACAAGCTTGAAGAGGAGAGAGAATAATGCTTGATATGTCACTAATTCATGGATTTTACAAGCCTAAATCAGTAGATGCTCATTGGTGTTTTCATAGTTTTGAGAGTCTAAAAACTCCGAAGAAGACTCTAGGGGGGTGATTTTTCATACAATTTAGTCTCTTGAGGCCAGAAAAGTATACAAAAATACACAGAGGAACTCTCTTAGCTCCTGAAGGACTAAGGTATACCTTTTTCGTACTTATTCAGCAATGTCTGAAAAAGGGGTAAACTAATACCATACCGACACACATTCAAAAGCAACATATAATGTTAGTTTAGCAAGTGTGAAGGAAGGTAAGATCACTCTGAAAGTTCCATGTGTTTACGAGGAATGGGACTTACAACAGTAAATTCGATGCATTGTTCTTTAGGGTTTAATGAGCATGACAAAGACATAAAGTATGCATGAAATCTTTTTCATGTTTGGGTCCAGAGCACGAAAAAAGAGAAAACTAATCTCATACCAGGGGTTCCTTTTTTGTAAGTTTAGTCCTTCATGTCCAGAAAAGAGATAAACATGTGCTTGAAGATACTCTTCTGAATTCCACAGAAGAGAGAGTGTTCTTTTCTCATAAATAATATACATGGTCCGAAAAAGATATAACCTACCACCAATGCAGATGATCGTTCAATTTACCTTAATGAGTATGAACGAACAAGTTTACTTGGTTGTCCAGTCTATTTTTAGGGAGTCAGACCGGGGCCTAAAGAAAATTCCATAAGGGCGAGGAGCCTTATAATCGGGTATAGATTGTAAAAAGATGCAAAATGAGGTTCATTTTGTCATGAAAAACAACTAAGAAGACTCCCGCAAACCTAACACAATTGTGGCATGGGTACCAGAAACATGATAAAATGTTTAAAACTAGGGTTACCCATGTAAAGGAGGTCCTATCCACATAAGAACAATGATGTGTGTGAGGTAATAGTGGTTATACACCATAGTCCGTGGATGAAAAAGTCAAACTAGGGTTAAATGGAGGATAAGGTGTGAGTGCAAAGTCTACAATGAAGACCAAATCCTACCCTATATGGGATGAAAAAGAACTTTTCGATCATCTAGAACCTGTTGCAACTAGTAAAAGACCATGGTTTTAGTTCATATATTAAAAAATTGATTTTAAACTATAGGGAAAAAATAGCTCAAAACCAAAAATAAACATACAATTTGTAATTTTAACTATAATTGGCAATTTTACCTTTGAACTTCAACTGATCGTAGCGGACAATCCAGTGGACCAAATCCAATTCCACAAGTTGCAGGTTAGTCTACTCTCCCTCCTCTTTCATTTTATCCATTCCAAAATTAAAATTAATAGTTTTTAGGGTGGTTTTTTGCTTTCTCTAAACGCATCATGAAGTACTCATGGGTACCCTTCATTAGAATCGTGAGTGCGAGTTTTATTCCTAGGTTTCCTGTAGTGCAACTCACGTGTGCTTCGCACTATGCATAAAGCATAGTCGAGAATACTGCGCGACCTCTTATTTTTCAAAAATAAATGAATGCAAAGAAGTTTTGATGGATTCTAATGAAGGTTAATGTTCTTGGGCAGGAAAACATGGTTATAGCATGGAGAGAAAGAGAGCATGAGGACATGGATTGCAAGGCCATGCAATATGGCTCCATTTTACAAGATTTACAAAGATGTGGATTGTTAAATTTCTATTGTACTTCAAATATGTGTGCCGAAATCCGCCTTCTGGAGACCTTGGTGAGCTATTGGGATCACGAGATTGGGCTCTTTCACCTCTAAGGAGAGACCTTGGAGTTGACAATAGATGACATTTAATTCATCACAAGGTTATCTCGCAGGGGTACACCTGTGAACTTGTAGGGCACTGGATGGAGTGGTGACCCTATAAGTGTGCAAGACTACGTCAACACCTACTGCTTTACTGGGACACAAACATCGAGGACACAAGTCCTAAATTCATAGATTACCAACTTTCTATTGAAGGTTATGGTAAGCACCGTGTCCAGAGTTGTTGGTTCATCTGCCCTACATTTGGCAACACAGACCCACATGCATGTTGTTTTGGAGTGTATGTGGGGTACACTGTTCGACTGGTGTTCGGGATTGCTCCATATAATGAAGAAACAATTGTCTGACTGCAAGAGGGGTTGCAGGAAAAACTTTGGATATGCCAGTATCTTAGTTGCATTTTTCTTCGAGAGGGTTCCTTCCCTCAGCCTCATAGTACCTTTACCACCATGCCCACCTCGTGAGCCAATGCTCACACGGTGGGGTGACATTTTCCTCAGTCAAGGAGGCGGCGGTGGGATCCAAAGTGGCTATGAAGATGACTTATATTCCTAGTGGGATAGACAAGTGCCTGCTCTTGAGCAGTTTCCTTATGCTGGAATAGATTTACATGGAGATCCATAACTCATCCTCCCTCCTCGAGGAGCACAGCAGGAGATAGGTATGTCTTTTTATCTTTTCTTATTATTTGATTTTTATGATATTTTATTCATAAAATTTTATACATATGTAAGTGAGTTTGACCTTTATGTTTATATGCAAATGTTGGCTCAGTCCGCCCCTATGGCCATCCCAGAACTTTTGTGTGGCCTATGTAGGTTGGAGGAGATGACAGGATACTTCGTGTCGTGTAGGGAAAGCTGGCTAGGATCACCCAGGATGTCCATACACTTAGGTTGGAGCGGATTCCCATGCATATGCAGGAGCATGCGGTTGGGGTTCCTCCGACCTGATTACGCCTTCTTAGAAGGGTAACTAGGGCTATGTTGTGTTATCGAGAGGCGGTGGAGGAAGCCGCAACCTAGGAGGATGCAGATCAGGACTAGACTAGGGAATATTATAGACTATGTTCCTATATTTTGTATATTGATACATTATGATAGGATCTTCAGATCAGACTCGCTATATCTATGGACATATTTTTACAAATATATATAACTATATAACTATATATATATATATATATATAGTTATGTACATGTGCCTCAAATGTGTCTGTATATTTTATTTTACAATGTGTGTGTTAAGTGCTAGTTGAGTATGTAATTCGCATATGCATCAGTAATTCTATTTTGATTTCTTAAAATATGGATGTATGAAATGTATTCAAAATTTCTTTCAAGCAATCTGACACGTAAGAAATGATGTAGTAACACTTGATAATCACCATTGAGTTGGGAAACCACGAGCTGTGAGTCAAGCCTGACCTCTAGACAAGTAATGCCACGCAATGTAACATCCCATAACAACTCAATGAATGCACTGTAATCAACCACATTATTAGTCACACAACCTAAGAAGGTGCCACTAGAGGCAATCAGTTGTCTTGAGGGTGAATAGATAACCCAGGTGGCTGAAGCCAGATTACAAGTGTGGTGGTTAGCGCCATCAGAAAAACCTACGAACCACTCGGATGACATCTGAAACAAATGACAGACTGTATAAGAAACACCAACCAACTAATGACCTATTGCACATAAAAATACATACAATAATAATACAAGAAAAAGTATCATGCCTAAACGTAATACTTCTTCCGGTAGAGCACATTCCTAGGCTCCAACAACTTGTTTCCATCGTAATCGATTAATTCATAAGCTCCCTTCTCCAAAAATTTTGACACGACATAGGTGCCTAACCACATTTACTTAAAATTTCCTACCCCCAGGGTTTCCTTGTCTTGATCCCAGAGCAAAACAAGTTCTCCCTCAGAGAAAACTCCTGGTGTAATGAATTTATTGTATTGGTTCTTGACCCGGTTCTTATGAGCCTCGTTTGCAATCATCGCATCTTTGTGTTGTTCATCTAAATGATCTAAATGAATCAAACGTTCTTTAGGATTTGTAGTGCCTAGAAGCACATGAATAGCAATCTTAAGGGATGGTATCTCGCACTCAATCGGTGTGACTGCTTCCACCCCATGAACGAGATGGAAAGGCAAGAAACCAGTAGCAGTCTTGACATTAGTCCGGTATGCCCAAATGCAGGGTACAACATGATATGCCAATATTACCTGCTCGTGTTGATAGTGCACTATAGAATGGTTTTCAAGGTTTTATTAATCGCCTCTACTTGTCCATTTTCCTGACGATAAAAGGGTAAATTTATGCAACTAAAGCAAAGATGACTCAAACCCTAGTCTTGAACAAAAATATTGACTTAATAATACCAATAGTTCCAAAAGTTGGAAAAAATGACTCACCTAGACTACTACAACATCAATCCAAGGTATACCAATGTCCTTAAAGGAATACTAGACACCAGTAACCTAAAAAGACACAAGCATTCAAACCAAGCAGCCAAGCAGGAAGGACCCAACACATTCACAAAACAATAAACATACCTACTTACTCAAAAAAGTTGACTCAACAAGCAAAAAGTGAAATGCACATGCCCACAGCAACAATACTAAGCTAAATAAGAACCCTAAAATGCACCTAAGAAATCAGAAAGAAGAGGACAAGCAAAACTCTAAAAGTATGACCTATACCTACAGGAACTCGTGAATGTCACCAATACAACCCACGAACCATTCGTGACTGTTACCAAAGCAACCCGCGAATACCACAGAGCACTCACGACTGTATGTATTAGCAGCCCGCGAATATAGTCAAATTTTTCAAAAAGAAAAATAAATGACCATAGGATTCTGAACCTTCAATACTGAAAAATGAGGGAAAAAACTAACAAAACACCTACATGATCAAAATAGAGCAAAATTGGAAAGGAAACCAAAGCAATGGACCCAAAACAGATGGGAATCCCCAGTGGAGTCACTAGTTTTGTTGTTCAGGGAAATAAACCTTATGACCTAGGGTCTGGGGTCACCAACATACCGATTAAACTTGTAGACATTCAATTATCTGAGAATTTGACAGAGAAATAAGGAAGAAAGTAAGTGTACCTTGTTTATGAAGGTTGGTCCTAGCTTTCTTCTTTAATCCAAATGCTCCAACAACTTATAGGGATCTTCACACCTGCAAAGAGATAGACCTTCCTGCAATATCTTAGATGTTATATAATAGATTAATGAAATACTATGATTGCAATAAGACAACAAGATAATTCAGAAATCATAACACATAAGAATACTAGTGCACCAAATTGGAAGAAAGTCTCTCTTTATTGATAAGAAGCAATGAAAGATTACAACCAATATCTGATACAAGTCCTCCTCTCCTAGCCAAGGAATTTATTTTTGCTGCTCCAAGATCTCTAAGGGCATTCCACCAGCATAACCTTTCTCTCCTTCTAATTCCCTTAAGCCTCAACCCCTACCCTCTATTTATACATGATGAATGAGAGGAGTTACGAAGGTTGAGATGGTTGGGGAAGTTGGGAACGTTATGATTACAACTATCATTGACTAAAATTTGTTTTGTTTTTTTAAATTTTGGATTAGGGTACTCGCGACTATTGATACTAGCTGGTCGCGATTCACTCGTGACTTTTATAAGGGCGTCCCGTGAATGCAAAGTGTGATCACGTATTCATGGGTTGTATATATGGCTACTCGTGAATGGAATGCGGGTTTCAATGGAAATAGTCTTGAATGCACCTAAAGCTCCTTATAAAAAATAGGCAAGGATGGCAAGATGAAGATGTATAAAGGCACATGCACATCTATAGAGTTTTGGCCACTTCAATCCATTGTGTCCTTTTGTGTACAGACACATTGAGTGTCAGTACTCAAACAAAGAAGTGCCATTTCACTCGATAACATATGCCCCCTAATGTGTGAAGTCAGAGGGAAGCGATGGCCAAAATACATTACAATCTTTATTCTTGGATAACTCAATTACCAAGGTTACAGAGAGGTACATGAAATAGACACATCAAATTTATGTACAAAATCATTTCTGAGGATTCCATGTTTAATAAAGTGGAACAATAGCTCCTTTATAATACTTGATTACATCATTTGATATGGGAAACAGGGCCACGTATATATTACAATAGTGGATCAAATACACAATATACAAGATGAGTGTTTCAATAAATGGAAGTAGTGTTGTTGAACATAACACAATCTTGTAAAACTTAGTTTATAGAGATTGTAACCAAAGGTATTTGTCCAAATCCATAGTAACTAGTACAACCCCACCATGTGATTATGTAAGTTGAAGTTGAACATGGAAGGAATTCATCAGAGTATTAGAAAATAAGTGATGCTGACAACTGAAGCAAAGGAGTTCACCAATATGGATAGTGAATCCTAAGGTACCATATTCAAAACTCTAAGTCCTCATCTTTAGGAGATGTTGATGAGAAATCATAGTGCGTGAAGGAAGGAAATGAATCTTTCAATAGATCACAAGAGTAACTAGAAGACTGGATGATGGAAGAAGGTAGACATGAGGAATTCTCAGAGATGATAATGATGGGAGTCAGGATGACTAGATAAAGGTATAGATCCTTGAACAATAAGCAAGACATATAGATGACCCAAGGTGACTTTAGACTTTCATATAGGACAACTAGACTTATTTGTGTCATGTAGGATACATGATCAAATTCCCCAGGTATAAAGGACAAGTGGAGGAGTAGAAAACTCGAAGTAATAGCTGAGCTGGAAGTGCAAAACAAAGACATGAGTATCAGGAAGTTCACACAGTGCTTTTTTCAAGGATGACATGCCGCCACTGCTTATAACCCAAAGAGTGAAATTCTTCCTTACCTTTCTTGTTAAGTTTTAACGAGACCAAGAAAGTCAACTCGAGTCTCTCTTCATTTTTGATAAGCTTGAAGATGAGAGAGAATAATGCTTGATGTGTCACTCATTCGTGGATTTTACGAGCCCAATTTATTAGATGCTCATTATTGTTTTCATAGTTTTGAGAGTCTCAAAACTCCGAAGAAGACTCTAGGGGGGTGATTTTTCGTACAATTTAGTCTCCAAAGGCCGTAAAAGTATAAAACAATCCACAAAATAACTCTCTTAGCTCCCAAAGGACTAAGGTATACCTTTTTTGTACTTAGTTAGCAAGGTCTGAAAAAAGGGGTAAACTAATATCAGACCAACGCACCTTCAAAAGCAGCATATAGCATGAGTTTAACGAGTGTGAAGGAAGGAAATATCACTTAGAAAGTTCCATTTATTTATGAGGAACGGGACTTACAACAGTAAACTCGATTATTTGTTCATTAGGGTTTAACGGGCATGACAAAGACATAAAGTACACTCGTAATATTTTTCATGTTTGGGTCTAGAGCATGAAAAAGAGAAAACTAAGCTCATACCAGGGGTTCATTTTCCATAAGTTTAGTCCTTTAGGTCTGGAAAAGAGATAAACCTGTGCATGAAGATACTCTTCTCAATTCCATAGAAAAGAGAGTGTTCCTTTCTCGTAAATAATCTACATGGTCTAAAAAAGAGATAACCTACCACCAATGTAGATGATCGTTTAATTTACCTTAACAAGTCCGAATGAACAAGTTTACTCAGTTGTCTAGTCTGTTTTTAAGGAGTGAGACCAGGGCCTAAAGAAATATCCATAAGGGTGGGGAGCCTTATAATCGGGCATAACTTGTAAAAAGATGCAAAATGAGGTTCATTTTGTCATGAAAACAACTAATAAGGCTCCCTCAAACCTAACACAATTGCGACATGGGTACCAGAAAGACAATAAAGTGTTCTAAACTAGGGTTACCCATGTAAAGGAGGTCCTATCCACATAGGAAAAATGATGTGTGTGAGGTAAAAGTGGTTATACACCATAGTCTGTGGATGAAAAATTCAGCCTAGGGTTAAATGGAGGATAAGGCGTGAGTGTAAAGTTTGCAATGAAGACCAAAACCTACCCTATATACGATGGAAAAGAACTTTTTCGATCATCCAGAACCTGTTGCGGCTCGTAAAAGGCCATGGTATTCGTTTATATATTAAAAAACTGATTTTAAACTATCGGAAAAAATATCTCAAAACCAAAAATAAACATACCATTTGGAATTTTAACTATAATTGGAAATTTTACCTTCAAACTTCAACTAATCGTAGAGGACAATCCAGTGGACCAAATCCAATTCCACAAGTTGCAGGTTAGTCTACTCTCCCTCCTATTTCATTTTATCCATTCCAAAATTAAAATTAATGGCATTTAGGCTGGTGTTTTGCTTTCCCTAAAAGCATCCCGGGGTACTCATGGGTACCCTTCATTAGAGTCATGAGTGCGAGTTTTATTCGCGGGTTTCCTGCAGTGAAAATCGCGCGTGCTTCACGTTGTGCAAAAAGAATAGTCGCGAATACTACGCGACCTCTTATTTTTCAAAAATAAATGAATGCAAAGAAGTTTTGATGGATTCTAATGAAGGTTAATGTTCTTGGGAAGGAAAACATGGTTCTAGAATGAGGAGAAAGAGAGCACGAGGAGATGGATCGCGAGATGTCGCCACTTTACAATATTTACAAAGATGCGGCTTGTTAAAGTTCTATTGTACTTAAAATATGCATGCCCAAGTCTGCCTTCTGGAGACCTTGGTGAGCTATTGGTATCACGAGCTTGGGCTCTTTCACCTCCAAGGAGATACCTTGGAGTTGGAAATATATGACATTTACTTCATCATGGGGTTATCTCAATAGGGTACACCTATGAACTTGGAGGGCACTGGCTGGAGCGGTGACCCTATAAGTGGACAAGATTATGTCAACACCTACTGCTTGCCTGGGACACAAAAATCAGGGACACAAGTCCTAATTTCACAGCTTACCAGCTTTCTATTGAAGGTTATGGTAAGCTCCATGTCTAGAGTTGTTGATTCATTTTCCCTACATTTGGAAACACGGACCCAAATGCGTGTTGCCGTGGAGTGTATGCGGGGTACATTGTTTGATAGGTGTTTAGGATTGCTCCCTATAATGAAGAAACAATTGTTTGACTGCAAGAGGGGTCGAAGGAAAAACTTTGGATATTCCAGTATCCCAGTTGCATTTTTCTTCGAGAGGGTTCTTGCCCTCAGTCTCGTAGTACCTTTACCATCATGCTCACCTTCTTAGCCAAGGCTCACATGATGGGGAAACATTTTCCGTTGTCAAGGAGGCAATAGTGGGATCCATAGTGGCTATGACGATGAATTCTATTCCTGGTGGGATAGACAAGTTCCTGCTCTTGAACAGTTTTCTTATGATGGAATAGATTTTCGTGGAGATCCAGAACTCATCCTCCCTCTTGGAGGAGCATGGGGGGAGATAGGTATGTTTTTTTATCATTTCTTATTATTTGATTTTTATGATATTTTAATCATAAAATTATATACATATGTAAGTGAGTTGACCTTGTTTATGTTTATATGCAGATGTTGGCCCAGTCCACCTCGATGTTTATCCCAGAACTTTTGTGTGGCCCGTGGAGGTAGGAGAAGACGATGGGATACTTCGTGTTGTAGAGGGAAAGCTGGCCAGGCTCACCCAGGATGTCCCTACGCTTAGGATGTAGCAGATCCCATGCTTATGCAGGAGCATGCGGTTGGGGTTCCTTCGACCTAGTTATGCCTTCTTAGAAGGGTAACTAGGGTTTTGTTGTGTTATCGAGAGGTTGTGGAGGCAGCCACAACCGAGGAGGCTAAGGATCAGGCCAAGACTAGGGCATATTACAAACTATGATCCTATTTTTTGTATATTGATACACTTATGACATGATCTTCGGATCAGACTCACTATATCTATGGACATATTTTTAAACACACACACACACACACACACACACATATATATATGGTTATGTACATGTGCCTCAAATGTGGCTTTATAGTTTATTTTACAATGTGTGTTAAGTGCCATTCGAGTATGTAATTCACATATGCATCAGTAATTCTATTTTATTTCTTAAAATATTAATGTATAAAATGAATTCAAAATATCTTTCAAGCAATCTGACACGTAATAACTAACTTAGTAAGTTAGGGTTTCACACTTGATTATCACCATTGAGTTGGGAAACCACAAGTTGTGAGTCAAACCTGACCTCTAGATAGGTGATGCCACAAAATGTAGCATCCCATAACAACTCATTCACTGCACTGTATTCAGCCACATTATTAGTTTCAGGACCTAAGGAGGCACCACTAGAGGAAACCGGTTGTCCTGAGGGTGAATAGATAACCCAAGCAGTTGAAGCCAAATTACAAGAGTGGTGGCTGAAGCCATCAGTAAAACCTACGAACCACCTAGATGACATCTAAAACAACCAACAAACTGTATAATAAACACCAAACATCTAATGACCTATTGTACATAAAAATACATACAATAATAATACAAGAAAAAATATCATGCCTAAGCATAATACTTCTTTAGGTAGAGGCCATTCATGGGCTTCGAAAACTTGTTTCCATCGTAGTCGATTAATTCATAAGATCCCTTCTTCAAAAATTTCGACACAACATAGGGGCCTAACCACATTGACTTAAACTTGCTTGCCCCCAGGGGTTCCTTGTTTTGATCCCAGAGCAAAACAAGTTCTCCCTCATAGAAAACTCTTGGTTTAACAACTTTATCGTATTGGTTCTTGACCAGGTTCTTATGAGCCTCATTTGCAACCAATGCATATCTGCATTGTTCATCTAAATTCTGTAAATGAAGCAAACATTATTCAAGATCCATAGTGTCTAGAAGCACATGAAGAGAAATATTAAGGGATGGTATCTTGCACTCAACCGGTTTGATTGCTTCCAACCTGTGAATGAGCTGGAAAGGAGAGAAACCGGTAGCAATATTGACATTAGTATGGTATGCCCAAAGTGTAGGGTACAACATGACATGTCAATTTGACCTGCTCACAATTATAGTGCACTTTAGAATGGTTTTCAAGGTTTTATTAACCACCTCTACTTCTCCATTCTCCTGAGGGTTAAAGGAAGATATCTTGCCTAAATCCTAGCATGGTGGTCAACTCAGTCATCATGTTGTTTTGAAAATAACTGCCATGGTTAGTGATAATCTACTTTGGTATACCGAACCGAGCAATGATTCGGTTGAAAACGAAATAAGCTTTCGTCTTGCCATCGGCTTTGAAGGTAGGCATTGCCTTTGCCCACTTTTTAAAGTATTCTACAATGACAATGATGTACTTATTCCCCCCAGTAGAAACTGGGTTACACATCATGTAATCCACCCCCCACTTAGTGAAGGTCCCTACCACGATGATGAGGAACAAAGGAGCAGGATGTGACCACATCTTTCTGGTATAGAGCTAATAAGGATGACATCGCTTTACAGCTTCCACACAATCCTTAAAAATAGTGGGCTAGAAATAATCGGCACGTAAAATCTTCTGGGCGGTTTCTAGCCCAGATAAGTGACCCCCACATGCTCCACCATGGGAATAATTTAGGACAAGCTTCGCCTCCTCATGGGTTAGCCACCAACGCAAGATCGAATCTACCCCTCTTCGATAGAAGGTATTGTCGATGATCAGGTAGTTTTTCGCGTTAACTTATAGCTTATGTTGATCTTCCCACGAGAAGGACGCAAGACACTTAAGAGTATCGAGATATACTACGATATCTCTATACTAGGGATCAAAGGTTTATATCAAAAAGACATACTCATCTTGGAATGGGTCCTCTTCCACCACTATTGTCTCTTCTGTAGGGAACTCCGAGATCAATTCTGTGAATACTAAGGATTTTTTGGACTTATCAGTTTGAAAATACAAGTCAAGCTCTTGGAGAATGACTATCCACTTATTGATTTTTCCCCCAATTATAAGTCGAGATAAAAGATAATGGAACAGATTCACATCTGCAACCACTGTGGTTGTCCTTTGCAAGATATAGTGACGTAGCCTCTAAACAACATTTACTGCTACCATTTCCAACTTCTCGACATGCGAGTACCTAAGTTCAAGACCTGCTAATGCTCGACTAAGGTAGTAGACAACATTCTCTTGGAGATTTTCGTCCTCCTGAACTAGTACTACTCCTATGGTCAACTCACATGCAACCGGATACATATAAAATCCCTAGTGTAATCTAGTGGTCATAATAAAGGACCTGACAATAAATCCTTCTTCAATGCCTCGAATGTGAGTTGTTTGGTTTCATCCCACATAAATGCGGTGTCTTGCTTCAACAAGCACATGAAACCATTTTTCATCTTCGCATAATTGTCTATAAATATTCGAAGGAAATTGGATTTACCCTGCAGACTCTGCAGTTTCCTGATAGACCGAGGAGGAGTCAGATTTACAATGGCCTCAACTTTCAATGGATCCACGTGTATTCCTTTGTTTGACACAATGAACCCGAGTAACCTCCTCGACTCGACACAGAAAACACACTTGTGGGGATTCAAGCATATTTTAAAGTGTCTACATCGTTCAAAAATCATACGAAGATGATTTGGATGGTCCTTCCTCTTGCAAGAATGGACAGGTAGATCATTGAAGTAAGGTTCGAAGATATTCTTTATATCGTGGAAGGAGAAATTCATTGCCCATTGGAAAGTAGCTCTGACATTTTCAAACTGAAGGGCATTTTCTTGCGAAGGTCCCCCAAGGACAAATGAAGGTCGTTTTATGTTGGTCTTTCAACTTAATTTGATTTTGATTATATCCAGAAAAATTGTCCATAAACGAGAATACCTCACTACTCGCACAAGCATCAATAATCTGGTCAATGAAGGGCGTGGGGTAGTTATCCTTGGGACATGCCTTGTTTAAGTCACGAAAGTTAGTGCAAACACGTATAGTCCCTTGTTTTTCATTAACATGAACGAGATTGGATACCCATTCCGTCAGAGCAATTGGATAAATGAACCCAACTTTCAATAATTTCTCCATTTCAGCCTTGATGGTTGTCTCTTTTCGAGGATTTTTTGTCTAAGTTTTTGTTGAACAGGTTTCACGTCAAGATAGGTACAGATTTTGTGTTCAACTATAGTTGAATCAATGCCTGGCATCTCCTCATATGTCTAGGCAAAGACATCATGAAATTCCTTGAATAAGGATGTATATATGGAAATCTCTTCCGGAGAACAATTTGTTCCAATATGAACATTTTCCACAATGTTAGGGTTTGCAAAAATGTTGATCGAAATGGTAGTAGAGATATTCTCCATATTCCCCTCAACAAACACTCCCTCCTTGGGTAAAGGATTAATCGACAAATCAACACCCTTTGCCAGTCTCACATGGAACTTATTATTCTCAATTTTGCTTAACTCTAGAAGGAACAAGGACATATGGTGAAGGTATTCACAAATATTTTCTCGTCCAATCATAGCTCCCAGAATGGCTTCATCTGAAGGAAAAACCATATCCAAGCAATCATATGAATACGTAGAGTTCTCTGCCCAAGCGGGAAGATAGGCTTCATCTGACTCCTCTGAGACTGAAGAAGGAGTCGCAATGGAATCTGTAGTGGCATTAAAAACAACTTGATAAGTTACTTCCACTGCAGATAAGGGAACTTGCGGCTCATGCCATGAAGGGAGGAACCATTGGTCAGTTCTATATACAACTGTCGAGATAGACTTCCCTATGCTTGTTGAACCTAAGTAGTAAATAGGTCTTGTTATATTGAATGTGCCCATCAAATATGTATACATTCCAACCCACAAGATCTTGTTTGTTCATTTCGACTGATCTATCAAAGGCATCATGGACTCATTAGTTTCCAAATGACCTTCCCGAGGGAAACTGAGCTGGTCAACTATAACCAACTTTCCTTCGTGTGAAAACACTACAACTTGGAAAACAGACTTGGGGATAGAACACATGGCATAAGTCCAAATTCTCCCCAACAATAGTTTATAATCCAAGTGAGCATCAATCACTTCAACCTCAATAGACACTACTTTCCCTAGAAACTTTATTTTGAAAGCTGGTAGGATACCTTGCAGACGAAAAGACCTTCCGTCGAAAGCAGTAAGTAGAATGTTCGATGGAACCAGCTCTAGGGATCCCAAGGATTTCCAGCACGACAACAACATGATGCATGTGGAAGAACCTTCATCCACCATCATTTTGTTGATGTATTTGTAACTTCATAATGTATTCAATTGTATATTTTAATACTGTATTTCTTTGTACCCCGATGTTCCTATCAGGAGAATCATTAATATAATAAATTTGTGTAAAGTCATAGAGGTTAACCCTCCATTGTAAGTTGGGGAAATAGTCCCCATAGTTGAGGGGTATTAGGGTTATTAGACTCTCTTAGAGAATTCAGCCCTAATGAGTAATTGTTAAGTGGAAAACTAGTATAAATAGAGAGTGAGACTCTCTATTTGAAACACACACTCACTCAACTGTAGCGCATGAGTGAGAGAGGAGGAGCTCGCACAAGTGAGAGAGAGAATAGATGTCGGAGATCATCTTTTTGTTTTTGGGTTTTACTTTTGCTCTTGGTGCTCATTCTATCTATGAGGAAGTTGTGGGGTTTTCTCCATTATGGTTTCCCCGAGGAAAACTCTTTGTGTTTCTTGTCTCTTGTGATTATTGTTGTGCATGTTATTCTCTTAGATAAGATCCTATATCATATGGATTAAATGATAAAGATATAACATGGTATCAGAGCTAACTTGAGAAGAAGACACTATGCAGCAGTAGAAGCTGTGGATTCTTACTTTTTGGGTCTCTCTCCATAGATCATCAGCAAAAGGAGGCTAGGATAACTCTCCATTGAAGGGTGCATCTTTCTGTTGAAGCAGAATTTCATTCCAGGCATTTTCAGTTTTTGACCTATCACTACTACAGGAAATTAGGGATTTTCACAGAAGAGTAATTTTTGAGTGATCCCATTATAGGATTTCTCTCATCCTCAAAATCGAAATTTAGAGACCAAGATCGAATTTTTTGGCTAGGTAAAACTCCAGGAAAGTCAAACCCTAATTTGACCTCGGACCAGAAAACCCTAAAACACTAAAACAATTCATTTTGGTGCATCAGCTATATCTTGAAATTAGAGAAGGCTCAAGAGACAAAAATTTTACAGGCCGAAGATAAATTCTTGATGTACCTTGTGTAAAAGTTTCAGACTCAGATTCACTATATTTTAGAATATATGATTCCTCCAAATCAGGGTTCCAGCGTCTCCCAGGATTCATCCCTAAACATGACACCTAGGGAAAATTGCTATATCTCAGGCTACAAAGGTCCAAATGAAATTTCGCAAGATTTTCTAGATAGGGCACGAACAATAATTTCTATGGTAAAATTTTCAGAACCCAAAGGGGAAACAGTGACACGTGGAAGTATGTACAAGTTCTCTATGTTGAACAATCCTGAAATAAGTCACCTTAGGAAAACTCTCATAAGTCCCAATTGGTGAAACCAATTATGCTCAAACCCACGATGTTGGAAATAGGATAGACAGGGCTACCTCATTGCAACCTTTCAGACATAGAGGAGCAATACTTTAGGACATATTGCAGAAACAATATCAGACAATTATGCAGAAGAAATTGAAGAAAACTAGGGCATCCGATATTTTGCAGTTTTGTTCACAGTTTTGGGAAATTGAGTATGTTTCTCAGCTTGCCTCAGGAGGCACATATTTCTATCCAATCAGATCTGAAAGATTCTAAGTTTTGAAAATTAGGGTTTCTCTGATAAACCCTAGATCATCCAGATTCAGAACCAGGACGGACACCTCAAATTGGTAAGGTGTAATCTTTTGCTATTTACATTTGAGGTTCTCATTTCAAAATGACCTGTCACACGAGCTTGATGACAATATTAGTGAAGCTAAAAAATTTCAAGCATGGAAGTATAGGATTTCATTGGTTCTTGAAGAAAATGAATTGGACACCTACATAAGTGGAAAGGTTCCAGTTCCAGAGGGAGATGAGGTTAAAGCCTTACATAAGAAGAACTTGGTCAAGGCCAATAGGATCATT
Source organism: Pseudotsuga menziesii (assembly GCA_001517045.1). Taxonomy (NCBI): domain Eukaryota; kingdom Viridiplantae; phylum Streptophyta; class Pinopsida; order Pinales; family Pinaceae; genus Pseudotsuga; species Pseudotsuga menziesii. The sequence goes on along the minus strand of LPNX010251707.1, from coordinate 241,932 downwards.
ACTGATTCAATAAAAGATCACCTTATACCACAAGTGTCTTTCCTAAATACACCTAAAGAGATGGTTGATTCCTTGACCAAGCTATTCGAAGGGAAGAACATAAATTGGAAGATGACTTTGAGAAACTAGTTGAAGAATGTAAAGATCCAGAATGCAGAGACCATACAGTCATACTTTACAAGGGTCTCTCAAATAAAAGAACAACTTGAAGCAGTGGATTGTGATAACCACTTTGAATGGCCTCCTAGGATCATGGGATTCATTCATTCAAGGAATGTGTGCCAGAAGAAAGTGATTACCTTCAACAGACTTTGGGAAGAGTGCACACAAGAAGAAGCTTGAATCGTAATAAGAAAAGAGAAGATGGAAGCAATTGAAGATCAAGCTCTCATGATTCAAAGAAGATCCCTCAAGCGATGAGGAATATGAAGATATCAATTCTTGAAGAACCTCTTATCCATCTTAGCATTTGGATAAGAAATGATGCTGTTATGAATGAAGAAGATGATGAAGCCGAAAGAAGGAGTCTACCCATGAAACAAATAAAGTTAAGCATTCAATTGTCATTTCATGATATTGTTTGGTTATGCATTTGTTTATATTCAGTTGATGTGTTATGCATGATAGAATGTTTGCATTAATGACATTATACTACTAATATGCATCTGATGGGTAAGTAGCCCATGGTGCTATACAACACTCCATTGCTACTTATATAGAATGAAACCTCTTTGCTGACATATTGGATTAGTGCACAGTCTCAGTGATGTCATGGTAGAGATGGAAGGCATCTAGAAAGTTTTCGTGAGATATGGATGAATGTTGTATTAGCTCATAATAGTTGCATGATTATATCATTATGCATAAGAATTTTCCATTATGAATATGCCTTATGAAATGTTTCTAACCATACAACTGGTGCATTTGACATATAGGAAAGATCACGTACAATCGTCTACAAGAAAAGAAGGACGAGACTTGTTCCAAAGAACAAGTGACGACAGTTCAAGATTCACTCTAATAATAAAAAATGAAGAATGATGACTAGAATGCAATGTCAAATACCTAAAGGGAAGTCCATAGTATATTCCATATGGATCTACAAGATCCAGCATGCAATAGACAGAAACATTATGGGATACAAGGCAAGATTCATAGCACGAGGCGTCTCACATAAAGAAGGCATAGACTATGAAGAGACATTTGTAGCCATTGGAAGTTGAGACACATGACAATCAGACTCGTGTGTGCAAGTTAAATAAGGTCTTGTACGAGCTCAGAAGGCACCCATGGGATAAGACATAAATGAGGAGCTTGGAGATCGCCTAGAGTAATGAAGATCTTAACCTTTTCTACAAGGTTGAAGATTAAAGCCTATAAAGGATGACAAGCTCACAAATGGGTGCAAGAATAACTTTTGAAAAGGTTCAAGATAGAGGATATTGGTATCCAGTGATCCTAAATGGATACAAAGAATATTAGTAGTAGAGGAAGCTACTTGTCACTCCAGTGCAGAATGTTTCAATACATAGAGTACGAAAGACAGAGGGAGAATGGTGCTCCACTTCAGAGGGAGTGTCTGCAGAAGATCTTGAGGTTTGACATGGTATGATAGGATGGACAACTTATTGATGGCTCTAGGATGTAATGAGAGTAAAGCGCATTCCAACCTTTAATTCAAGGTTGAAGGCAGAAGACCAGTGATTCTCCTATTATATGACCTGTTCTTGACAGGAAAAGAGGAACTCATTAAAGTTTCAAGAAGGAGACTTGTTTCCGAGTTCGAGATGAAAGAATTGGGTATGGGAATTACCTTCTAGGCATGGAAATGTGGCAGAATGTGGATGGAATCTCCCTAGGACAAGGGAAGTATGCAGTGGAGATCCTGAAGAGGTTCGGGATGATGGACTGCAAGGCCTTGGCCACACTTATGGCATCGAACCTGAAGCTATTGAGTGATACTTCATCGAGTCAGTTGATACCATGATGTATTGCCAAATGATTGGGTCCTTGATGTACCTGACGAATACGAGACCAGATATTTGCTTTGCTGTGAACAAATTGTGCCAATTCCTGATAGATCCGAGACATGTTCACCTGATGGTAGCAAAGCATGCAGTGAGGTACCTGAAGGGTACATTTGAGTATGGGCTCATGTATGATACAAATCAGAAGACTAACCTGGAATGTTATGTGGATTCATATTGGGTAGGCAGTGCCATTGATAGGAAGAGCACTTCGAGGTGCTGCTTCAATATGGGATCAGGTGTGATCTCTTGGTTTAGAAGGAAATAATCCTATGTGGCACTGAGCACAACCGAAGTAGAGTATGTCACAGCTTGTTCGAATAGTTGTGAGGCAGTGTGGCTGAGGAAGCTACTATATGATTTGTTTGATCTCTAGTTGGATGTTACTTGTATATATTGCGACAACCAGAGTTGTATAAATTTTTTGGAGAACCCGGTGTTGCATGACAAGTCAAAGCATATCGAGATCAAATATCACTATATTAGGGATATGGTGCAGAGAGGAGCAATGAGTATCTAGTTTGTGATCTAGATTGAGATCTCTCAAAAGAGGGAGTTGTAGCATAGCCGATGAGACAGGTTGTATGAGCATAAGATCTTGGAGAAGCTGGTAGGTTGCTCACACATAAACAATCCTCTAGGTTGTCCTCATATGTAATCAGTCCTGGCGAAGCTCATAGGTTATCCTTTGACGTAATCATCCCTAATGTGATTCTATGCTAGAAATGGCTAGAGTGAAGTTTGAGTACTTCAGAAGAGAAGCTTGGTGTTCTCCAAATCGAGGTTCCTTCCAAGGGGAAGTGATGAGTTCGTGAGCCCTTCTGACATAGCGAGAGGATTGGTTCCTCCCATGGTCAGATGTAAGTGTTGTGCCTTTCTGACATGGAGATATGATTGGTTCCTCCCATGGTTAGATGTAAGTTTTTTGCCCTTCTGACATGGTGGTAGGATTAGTTCCTCCCATGGTTAGATGTAAGTGTTGTACCCTTCTAACATGGTGGTAGGATTTGTTCCTCCCATGGTCGGATATAAGTGCTAAGAACTACAACCAACATGAAAAAGGGATGGCTCTGTAGTGGAAATCCTTGTAAAGGCAAGGTACTACATCCAGCATGAAAAATTGATGTCTCTGTAATGGAAATCCTTGGAGAGGCAAGGTACTGCATCCAGCATGAAAAAGGGCTGGCTCTGTAGTGGAAATCCTTGCAGAGGAAAGGTACTGCATCCAACATGAAAAAGCGCTGGCTGTGTAGTGGAAATCCTTGTGGAGGAAATAAACTACATCCAGCATGAAAAAGGGCTGGATATGTAGTGGAAATCCTTACATAGGCAATGTACTACATCCAACATGAAAAGGGGCTGGCTCTGTAGTGGAAATCCTTGCAGAGGCAAGGTACTACATCCAACATGAAAAAGGGTTGGATCTGTAGTGGAAATCCTTGTAGAGGCAAGGTACTGCACCCAGCATGAAAAAGGGTTGGATTTGTAGTGGAAATCCTTACAGAGGCAAGGTACCGCAACCAAGATGAAAAAGGGTTGGCTCTGTAGTGGAAATCCTTGCAGAGGCAAGGTGCTGCATCGAGCATGAAAAAGGGATGGATCTATATGGGAAGTCCTTGCAAAGGCAAGGCCTGCATCCAGCATGAAAAAGGGATGGCTTGGTTGATGAAGACCTACATGGAGGCTAGGCCTACATCTAGCATGAAAAAGGGATAGATCTGTAGAACTTCCTATGACAAGTAGAATTAAGAGATAGCACCATTTTCTCGAGATAGCGGGAGCAATGATGATGATGATGATCCAATGGTGAACCAGTGATGATGGTGATCCAGTGATGATCCAGCTTTGATGAATGATCCAGTGACGAAGACTGGTGTTGATGAACTGTGTCAAGAGAATACCTTCCTAGTTAAGAGGGAGTGTTGATGTATTTGTAACTTCGGAATGTATTCAATTGTATATTTTATATATTGCATTTCTTTGTACCTCGATGTTCCTATCAGGAGAATCATTAATATAATAAAGTCATGTAAAGTCATATAGTTTAACCCTCTATTGTAAGTCGGGGAAATAGTCCCCATAGTTGAGGGGTGTTAGGGTTGTTAGACTCTCCTAGATAAGTCGGCCCTAGTGAGTAATTGTCAAGTGGAAAACTAGTATAAATAAAGAGTGAGACTCTCTATTTGAAACACACACTCACTCAACTGTAGCGCATGAGTGAGAGAGGAGAAGCTCACAAAAGTGAGAGAGATAATAGCTATCAGAGATCATCTTTGTGTTTTTGGGTTTTACTTTTGCTATTGGTGCTCATTCTATCTCCGAGGAAGTTGCGGGGTTTTCTCCTTTATGGTTTCCCCGAGGAAAACTCTTTTTGTCTCTTGTCTCTTGTGATTATTGTTGTGCATGTTATTCTCTTAGATAAGATCCTAGATGATATTGATTAAATGATAAGAATATAACACATTCGTCCAATGGTTTTACCTCCATGGACAACATTGACTCACAAGGACACATGGTATGGAAGGTGTATTTTTACATATGAAAGATTAAAATTCGGCAACAGGCTCGTCGACTCCATACTTCCTATGGATGATAAAAGTCCATCCCTCTGAGAAAAACAACTCTGTAACACCTTCAATGTTGACATCGCACAAGGAGTTTGAGCTAAGTCTTCAACTACAAAATAGTTAGAAGCAACGCTAGAATTAGGATTGTGAAATGTTTTCTTGAAGACACGCTTCGCTATCTTCGGGATTGGTTCAGTTGGTTTCTCAATATTGAGAAGGGTTGAAGTTTTAGCAGTAGAATTACCCTTCTCTTGAGCCTTTGAATCGTAATTCTTATTTCTTGTTTGAAGGAAAGTGTTGGATCATACCATATTGATATAATTGTGATTAGTAGGAGCACTAGTTGTGCCCCTGACATCTTTCAAAGCAGAAGCTATAATCTGTCCTTGGGGAAAGGGATCCTTCGGGACAACCGATTGTTGATTCTTAAGCAGCTTTTGTGCTTGTTCCATTAAAGGGAATTGATAAGTAAGGTGGTTCCCTTGGCACAAATTACAAGGAAAATTGACCTTTTTCTTGTCTTTCTTTCCCCCATCAACATTGTTTGTGGGATTTTTCTTGTTTTGGTTGCCCTCACCCTTCTTCCCTTTCTTATTTTTCCCACTGGGTTGCTGATTACCCTTTTGAGAAGATTGTGTAGAATAAACATTAGCACTTTGTGGTGAGGGAGCGACAGCCTTAGCTGCCTCTACTGCAGATTGTTTCATTGACAACTCATGGAGAAGCTTGGCCAGCGATTCTACAGTGGGAGTACTGACTGGGCCAACCACGCCATCGGCATGGGGTTCAGGCTTGGGTTTCTCCTCGTCATTTGTAGATCTCGAGGCCTCAGTAATAATTTCATACAAGATTCGATACTGAGCGTAAATAATATCTAACTGTTGGGCCCTGAGGATTTCCTCTTCCTCCGTGGTGATCCCCGAAGTGGATACGTCCTTAGAAATATAAGGCAATAGAGATTTAGGGAACCACTCCAATAAAAACTCGAGAGGTATCTTGGCTATAATAAACCTCTTTCTTCTTCACCACTCCTGAATGTGATCAGATATGTGTGTGGCCTTGTTCTATTGCAAAGTCAATAACAAGTCTGTACCGACATCATACCGAATAGGTAACTGAAAGTGATTTAGAAACACGCTTGCTAAATCCAAGAATCTATCATATGCAACGGATGGAAGTTCTATGTACCATTTAGCTGCAACATGAGTTAACATTCTTTGAAAAAATCCTCAACCGAACGGAGTCATCGTTCAACGAGTTGGAAGAGAACCAAAGGTGAAAAGTGGTAATGTGAGCCCCTGGATCCTCACCAGCTTTTCCTTCAAACATAGGGATGCCTGAAGGTATTTTGATGGGTACAGGTGGCCATGCCACATTATTCCGCACGAGGTCATTCATTAGCTTGGACAAATCTGGCAAGTTTAACGTTGCCTGGGAAGGAATTTTGGGCCTAACCGAGGTTTGATATTGAGGAGTTTGGGGTGTGGAAGTACCTACCCCATGTCTCCCAAAAGAAAAGTTGGGGTTTCCCCCAGCCACCGGTTGTGAAGTGGTTGCCTTATTCTCAAAAGGGTTCCACCCAAAAGCAAGCAGAATACTGGTTTGTGGTGTATGATAGGTGGTTTGACTTGCTCCAGCCAGAACTAGAGTTTTAAACACAAGAGCAGGGATCCCTCCACTAAACAGTGAAAAGGGAGAACTCGTGAAAGGGGCACCAAAATCTAACTAGGTGTCTAAAAATTATGACCTGTAAAGGTATTTGTCTTTCCATGTGACATACCCATATAAGTAGGCAGTAGGCCTACATAAGGTGTGGATGGAGGATTATGTCCTCCACTCCATAGAAAACCTTGGGCAAATGAAGTGGATCCACTTGGACCACTTTGATCACTTTGCATGAAAGAAGGAGAAGTAAAAGGTGTAGTGGGAATCCAAGTGACCACACCACTAGAATGTCCTATAACATTGGAAGGTGTTGAGGGATGGACCACTCGAGCACTTGTAGAAAGAGGTGTAGTATATGCACTAAGTCTTAGAGCACTCACTGGGGGAGATGAGACTCCACCAGCCAATATGATGAAGTAGGGGTAGATGTACCTTCTCCTACACTCGGCATATCTCGACTCAAAGGAACACTAGATACAGGTGAACTGAATGAAAGGACTTGAACTATCACAGGATCGTTCAAATCAGTCAGAGGTGAATTAAAGTTCCTTGCAAACTCGTCAGCCTGCAAGTATTCTATCTCTACTGGTGGGTTTTCTTCCTGATTACGCCTAAGTTTCGACTCACTTGGAACTTCGCTAACACTAGTCGATTTGAAAGAACTGTATGGATCAATTCTCCACCTTTGAGGTGGCGATGGAGGATCCACTTTAAAATATTGAGGAAGGTTTTGCAACATTATAGACCTACAAAGAGGATGGTCCTCCATAGCTAATAATATGACTCACACACCTAAAGGCCAACTAAACACAAACAAACCAAACAACACACACTAAAAATATCCTAAGTATCATAGACATACCAGATAAAAGATACACCTTCCAAATAAAATCCTGGGATGATTAGGGCCCAGGTCCAACCAGTGAAGATTAAAGGATGGTTACTTGGTGTCTCGTGAAGAGTTCTTTGGGTGCAAGCATTGGAATCACCTAACCGCCCTCCGAAATTGTCAATCGAGGTTACCTTCCATGTTCGTCCTAGGAGTACTGGAAAAATGAAAACTGTTATTTGTCTTTCTTTTTCAAAAAATTCAAAAACTTTATGCAATTAAATGCGGTTTAAGCAAGCTAAGGAATCTGATCATATATAAATGTAAATGATACCAGTTAGATCCTACAGTAACAACCTTTCGACAATCAAGCAAAGATGACTCAAACCTTAGTCTTGGACATAACTATTGACTTAATAATACCAATAGATCCGAAATTTGGCAAAAATGACTCACCTAGACTACTACACCATCAATCCAAGGTATATCAATGTCCTTAAAGGACTGATAGGCACTAGTAACCTAAAAATATACAAGCATTCAAACCAAGTAGCCAAGAAGAAAGGACCCAACACATTCATAAAAGAATAAACATGCCTAACTTACTCAAAACACTTGACTCAACAAGCAAAAATTGAAATGCAATACTAAGCTAAAGAAGAAACTTAAAAGGCGCCTGAGAAATCAGAAAGTAAAGGACAAGAAAACCTCTAACAGTCTGACCTGTATCTATAGGAACTCGCAACTGTCACCAAGACAACCCGCGAACCATTCACAACTATTACTGAAGCAACCCGTGAATACCATAGAGCACTCACGACTATATGTATTAAAAACCCACGAATACAGTCAATATTTTCAAAAAGAAAAATAAATGACCACGAGATTTCTAACTTTCAACACTGAAAACAGAGGGAAAAAAACTAAGCAAAATACCCGCAGGATCAAAATAGAGCAAAATTGGAAAGGAACCCGAAGGAATGGACCCAAAACAGGTTGGACTCTCAAGTGGAGTCACCAGTTCGATTGTTCATGGAAATACAACCTTATGACCTAGGGTATAGGGTCGCCAATATACCAATTAAAATTGCAGACATTCAACTATATGAGAATTTGAAAGAGAAATAAGGAAGAAAGTAAGTGTACCCTTTTTATGAAGGTTGGTCCTAGATTTCTTCTTCAATCCAAATGCTCCAACAGCTTCTAGGGATATTCACACATGCAGATAAATAGACCTTCCTGCAATATCTTAGATGTTATATAATAGATTAATGAAATACTATGATTGCAATAAGACAACACAATAAGTCAGAAATCATAACACATAAGAATACTAGTGCACCAAATTGGAAGAAAGTCTCTCTTTATTGATAAGCAATGATGAAATATTACAATCAGTATCTGATACAAGTCCTCCTCTGCTAGCCAAAGAACTGAGTTTTGCTGCTCCAAGATCTCCAAGGGCATTTACAAACTATGTATTTCATCGCCGCTACCTTCCTTTCATCACATCTGTGAACCTGCCTTAATTGGGTATTTTATCCTCTACAGGGTACCTAATTAATGAAATTCAAAAAGATTAATTGTAAAATTAAACCTGGCCTATATACTAGTTCTACATTATGTGGTTTATTACACACCTTATTTTACAGTTACCCAATAATTAGAATAGAGTAAGCGAAGAAAGATCTCAATTAGTTTGATTTACACAAGCCCCATCTTCGAGAATCGACAATTCCTAACAACTCTATGCACACCCATCGATGAACAAGAAGATATAGACCTACAAAATTATATTTCGTCTCTACTGGCTATGGTTAGATTGTCATTTTGAAATTATATTCCATCTTACCATGAGAAATTTCCCATTTCACATCAAGCACAGTTAAAAACTCTCGTTACACATTTCAATATTTTTGTTTTTCAATCTAGATCGACGTGTTATAGTTCCAAAGATAGGTTGGATTTGGCCCACCATCCGCAATTCATATGTATAACATTTTAGTTCTGACCATACAAACTTTGGATTACCATATGGATAATTTGTTGTCAAAATGAGGGCCTAACTAAGAGGATCATACTAAAACTAGGGACGTTTAGACTTACATGATAAAATAGTTTTGCCATCAGACTTGAACACCACTCGTACAAAACATTTCCACTTGGACCACAGTGCGCCTTCTAGAGACCTTGGTGAGCTATTAGGATCACGAGCTTGGGCTCTTTCAACTCCAAGGAGATACCTTGGATTTGACAATAGATGGCATTTACTTCATCATAGGATTATCTCCCAGGGGTACACCTGTGAACTTTGAGGGCACTGGCCTAAGCGGTGACCCTATAAGTGTGCAAGACTACGTCAACACCTATTTCTTTCCTGGGACACAAAACTCAGGGTACAAGTCCCAATTTCACAGCTTACCAGCTTTCTATTGAAGATTATGGTAAGCACCATGTCTAGATTTGTTGGTTCATCTGCCTTACATTTGGAAACACGGATCCAAATGCGTGTTGTTGTGGATTGTATGTGGAGTACACTGTTCGAATGGTTTTTAGGATTGCTCCCTATAATGAAGAAACAACTGTCTGCTACTACAAGAGGGGTCGAAGGAAAAACTTTTGATATGCTAGTATCTTGGTTGCATTTTTCTTCGAGAGGGTTCCTGCCCTCAGTCCCGCAGTACCTTTACCACCATGCCCACCTCGTTAGCCAAGGATCACATGGTGGGGAAACATTTTCCTCCATCAAGGAGGCGGTAGTGGGATCCAAAGTTGCTATGATGATTATTTCTATTCTCGGTGGGATAGACAAGTGCCTGCTCTTGAGCTGTTTCCTTATGCTGGAATAGATTTCTGTGGAGATCCAGAAATCATCCTCCCTCTTGGAGGAGCATGGGGGGAGATAGGTATCTCTTTTTATCTTTTCTTATTATTTGATTTTTATGATATTTTATTCATAAAATTATATACATATGAAAGTGAGTTGACCTTCTTTATGTTTATATGCAGATGTTGGCCCAGTCCTGCCCAATGGCCATCCCAAAAATTTTGTGTGGCCTGTGCAGGTTGGAGTAGACGATGTGATACTTCATGTTGTGGAGGGCAAGTTGGCTAGGCTCACACAGGATGTCCCTATGCTTAGGATGTAGCAGATTCCCATGCTTATGCAGGAGCATGCGGTTAGGATTCCTCCGACCTGGTTATGCCTTCTTAGAAGGGTAATTAGGTTTGTGTTGTGTTATCAAGAGGTTTTGGAGGCAGTCGCAACCGAGGAGGCCAAGGATCAGGCCTAGACTAGGGCATATTACTGACTATGATCCTATTTTTTGTATATTGATACACTTATGACATGACCTTAGGATCAGACTCGCTATATTTTTACATAGATAGACCTTCTTGCAATATCTTAGATGTTATATAATAGATTAATGAAATACTATGATTGCAATAAGACAACACAATAATTCAGAAATCACAACACATAAGAATACTAGTGCACAAAATTGGAAGAAAGTCTCTCTTTATTGATAAGTAGTGATGAAAGATTACAACCAGTATCTGATACAAGTCCTCCTTTGATAGCCAAGGAACTAAGTTTTGCTACTCCAAGATCTCCAAGGGCATTCCACCAGCATAACCTTGCTCTCCTTTTGATTCCCTTTAGCCTCAACCCCTACCCTCTATTTGATGAATGAGAGGAGTTACGAAGGTTGAGATGGTTGAGGAAGTTGGGAACGTGTTGAGGCCTCGAAATTCGTAGGCAACAACAGTAAGGGATTCTCCCCAGTCAACGTTCCCAACTAGCCCGTTGACTGTTTGGTATAGGGAATCCATCCAGCTTGTGGTCCGGCTACCGTAGGTCAAGCAACAAAAACAAAGGATTTTACCAGTTGCAGCTCGGTCCACCGTATATTTTTGTATTTTTTGACTTAATGTATGAAATGCAAGTGCCTAACTAAATGCAGGGTGATAAGGATGCAGGGAGCAGTCACAATGTGATGCGCAGGTTCTTACCTCTCGTCTTAAGGCTCACAAACATCCAAATTACATTCAACAAGAAAACTAACTACCTAAATTATCCCTAGGGAGCAGACTTATCATTCATTGGTGAGTAATACATTTCGTACATGCATTATGAAGAGTTACAGATAGCTGATACTTCTTTCAAGACACATGCACAAGTACATATATTTAAACAACCAGATAGCCAATTGCTTTATGAACGACATTCATTACTCACAGTGGAAAACATCACAGAATATACTGAAGAACATCTCAACAAGAACATAGGTTCAAGAATTTAAAACATTCTCACAGCTAATGAAACACAGCTGAAAACGAAATAGTTCCCCTTCAACATTGCTCATTAAATTGCATTGATACATTCCACATTTCGCTTTCTCCAGTAGGCAAAAGTTGCAGTTTTTTAATTGTAAAACGAAATAGTTCCTCTTACAAGCAAATAGATTACAAGTTTTTTCCAGGGAAAAAGTCCTTTCTAAGTTCTAACTTTACAATATTTAAACTATCACAGTAGGCCTTTTGGGCTCCCCCCCAAACATGTGGCTTTCCAGTTTCTTCGACGTTTCAGAACCTTCCTTTTTTATCTTTTCTGCACATGCTCATGATGGGAGGGGTAACTGATGGACCTTTCAGGTTTCCATCCCCATCGCTATTCCTTTGTCTCTTCCTTCGTTCATCCCTATTTAGGCCCATCTTCCTTCGCGCTGTAGCAGTTTGACCGATTTCTGTAACCCACCTGCATTCAAACGACCAGCATCATTCATTGGAAACGCATTCAAACGATGTCAACAAAAACGGCTAAGAATTGAGAAGGTCATGCACTGCGTTACCACCACAAGGTAAACGCTGGCACCACTACCTTGACAAGAAGCGGGGACTTATCAGATACTCAAAATAATAGCATCGGCAGCTGAAAGTCCCACTATAGCTGTAACAGCGGAAAGGAACGAGGCAACGGACAAATGACCAAAGGGCGGGAAAAACTCCTCAATCGGAAGCCGGCAAGGTTTGGACATCGGAAGCCAAATGGCTTTCCTAGCCGCAACGGCGGAAGAGGAAAAAATACAGGCAAGCGGCGGTGGGAGGAAACTTATTCGGACGTCGGACGGACTTCTACTTCGGAGGCCAAATCACTTTGGGAGTCGAAACGACGGAAGAGAAAAGGTTAGAGACAAGTGATGCGGGCGAAACAAACTTAATCGGGGATCGAAAGTCTTTGACATCGGAAGGGAAAATGCTTCCCTGGCCGCAATGGTGGAAGAAGATAGTCTTCGGACACGCGACGAAAAGGCTAACACACATCGGTAGTCGGGGTTCTTTAAGCTTCGGATGGTCAATCATATTGGGGGCCGCAACGGCGAAAAAGAAACCAAACCTCAGCCACTGAATTAACACAGGATGACGCCCGTTTAACAGAAAACTTTAAGTACTTTGAAACTATAAAACCAGCAATGGTTGAAACCCGTTTGCTTTCGAAACAATGGACCTTCAAAGACAAAACAATTTACCCCTAGCTAGGCATACCAAACTCGCATCCATGACCAACCATAAAAATGATACACAGGAAATCTTTAAAGCAGGCTGGAAACCAATCTTCAAAATCATTCCACATAAAACAAGACCAACGATTCAAGCATCCAGCGATGAAAACGACTTTTAAATTATGAGGAGGGGCCCAAAATTCAGAAATTTGGGGAGAAAAGTTGCAGCTGCAACAATTGGCGATTACCTGGTGAACCTAGATCTCTGGGTGATTGTTCTTTGGGTGACTGACTGTTTCACAATAATGCTTCTATTGAATCCTTCCAGCTTTCTGGATTTCTCAAATGACCGCAGTGTGTACCTTTAATCATTGATGACAGTCCAATAAGGGAGAGTGGAAACCAGGATTTTCAAGTCCAGATAACTTTGTTGAGGCTGAAAGATGAGTTTCATTATTATTCTTGTCTTCAGGTAATTGACAGCTTGGCCACCACAAGATTGTAGCGGATGGTAAACATAGATATTCATTTGTTCCGCATTCCCATGCCATTTTAGCACTTTTGTGCTTTTGGGACTTTTGTCCTTTTTCATATGAGTCCTCCTGTATGCCTTTCTTACTGAATTTTTATTCAGGATCCTCTATCCCATAGTGTCCTTTTGTGTGAGTGGTGTACTTCATGTTCAGCTGACGGACGGAGGGGATCTGTCGGCCACTTAGTACTTATGATTCAGCATTTGCTTTGATGTATGATGCTTTCATAGGAGTTTTCTTTTGACTCTTATTTGCCTTTTGGCATTCATTTATTGGCATGGGATCATTTATATTTAATATACTCTTCACCTTGCTCCTTTCCATGGGTCCTCTGTTGTCGCTCCTTAGAACATTTTAAGTGTGACGTGGATGGAGCCTCAACATAGTATTCCAGACTCTTCAAATCCAGTTTATTTCACAGGGGTTAAGCAGGACTTCAATGCTCACAGAGTTTATTCGAGAAAACTGCTAAACTGGAAGAGGTTCTTTTAGCAACACACAGTCTGAGACGCAAAAATGTCTATCGTTCCCAAACATTCTAATGTCCTCCATGCGACCGTGGGTTCATTCCCTTTATTGAAATCAATAAAACTTAAACTAAAACAAACTGGAAAACATGACTCAAAGATAGCTAAACAGCTTATTTATATACAAGACAGAAGAACCCAAAGAAACTCATGAAAAATAAGGCTTGAGAACCAAACCATTCACTGGCAAGTTCTCTTCCCACCCCTGCAGATCCTGCAGCTTGTAAGTAGAAGGGCCAAGCTTTGCTGCAATCTGAAAAGGGCCTACCCACAACTACTGGAATTTAGTGTGCTTTCCTTTCTCATCATGGGGGTGATCCCATTTGAGGACTAAGTCTCCTACCTCAAAGTCTTTTGTTCCAGATTTATGCTTGTCGGACCATCTCTTAACTAGATCTTGTTGTTGCTTAAAGCGTTCTCGGGCTTTAGATCTAGCCTCTTCTGCTTTCAGAAGATTATATATTCTTATTTGCAAAAATTCATCCTCCTACCCACTAGACTCTTGGGCTAAAATAGAAGACGACAGCATGATGTTGGGCGGAAGAATGGCTTCTTTACCATACACAAGGGTATAAGGTGACACTCCTATCGCAGACTTGGGGGTGACTCTATCAGCCCAAAGGGCGTTTGGGAGTGTTGAGTGCCAACTCCTCTGGTTTTCTATTACAGTCTTCTTTAAAAATCTAATCAGATTTTTGTTAGAGGACTCAGCCAGGCCATTTCCTTGCGGATAGTAGTTAGCAGAATAATGCAATTTTATCCCTTTATCATGAGCAAAAGCAGTTAATTTAATTGATGAGAAGTACTTAGCATTATCAAAGACTAACAAAACTGGAACTCCAAACCTAGTCATGATATGATCTTGTAGGAAGCTGATGACTTCGTCTTCGTTTATCTTGCGCAGCGGGATAGCTTCGACCCAACGGGTGAAATAATCAGTGGCGGTTAGAATGTACTTGTGCTGCAGAGAGGAATTCGGCTTTATTTCTCCAATTATATCCAGCCCCCATTGCTCGAATGGTTCCATGATCATCACAGGCTTTAGGGGTGCTACTGCTTTAGGTTGTCTCCCACCACACCTTTGGGAAATATCACATTTCCTGACATGTGCGTGTGCGTCTTTGAAAAGTGTAGGCCAATAGTAACTTGCCTTGAGGATCTTGTGGGCTGTAGTGTCTCCTGAATAATGTCCCCCAGTAGGACCATCATGCAACTCTGTTGTTACTTTCTTCGAATCTTCCTTTTCTAGGCATCTGAGAAGTACCCCATCATAATTTTTTCTAAATAATATTCCTTCCACAATTTGATAAGATGCTGATTTAAGACGTAGCGCTCTTCTTTGCTTGGAATTCCAATGTTCAGGTAATAGCCCTGCCTGCAGGTAATGTACAAGGTCTCTATACCAAGACTCGGGAGCTGTAAACAAAGGAAATACATCCATTACATGTAATTCGGCCTCATCCTCCCAGGCTTGTTCTTCATTGTTCCCACTTTTAGTCATCAATTTGCACAACCCTTGACCTTTAACTATAGAGGCTGGCTTGAATTCAAGGTCGTACTCTTGAAGAGCTATTACCCAGTTGCCCCTTCTTTCTCCTAACTCTTTTTTTATGAGAAGGGATCTTACAGCTGGGTAGGGGACTATTACCTTGGTTCGATTCTTTAATATATATGGCCTGAAGTGCTTTACTGCCTTAAACACAGAATAAGCTTGCTTATCAATGGCTGGGTAGTTCAATTCAGCCCCTTGTAGACCATTGCTCATGAAGGATATTGGGAATTCCTCCCCCCTATCATCCTTTTGTGTAAGCACAGCTGCTGGCGAATCATCGGATGCAAAAGTGTACAGAATAAAGTCTTTATCGAAGTCTGGGCTTTTCAGGGAAGGTGCATGTGCAATAGCCGTCTTAATTTTGTTGAAAGCGTTCTTCTCGATCTCAGTCCACTTGAACTGTGCATTTTGTTTCACCATCTGCTGCAATGGCTTGACTATTTGAGCGAAATTAGGCACAAACCTTCGGACAAAATTTATGGTTCCCATGAATGATTGCATCCCCTTTTTATTATGGGGCAAGGGGATTTGTTCAATAGCCTTAATTCTTTCTGGATCAATGGAGATCCCTTGCTTTGACACTATGTGACCCAGTAACTTGCCTTCTGTGACAGCGAACACACATTTCTTAGGATTGAGTGAGATGTCGTACTTCAGACAGCGTTCAAAAATCTGCCTTAAGTGAAACGTGTGCTCTCCTCTTTTTTTCGAGAATATTGTAATATCGTCAAGGTACACTACAACGTCCATAGCTCTCTGAAATGTTGCTCCCGCATTTATAAGCCCAAAGGGCATCCTTCTGTAGGCAAAGGTTCCCCATTTGGTCTTGAACGTTGTCTTCAACCTGTCTTCCTTGGCTACTAATACTTGATTGTAGCCAGAGAAACCGTCCAATAACAAAAACAGTTCAGAACCTGAGACCATTTGGAGCAATTGCTCCATGGGTGGCACTGGGTAATTATCTTTATCAGAAGCTCGGTTTAGATTTTTGAAATCAACGCATAATCTGATCTCTCCAGATTTTTTTCTAACTGGTACTAGATTTGATACCCACTCAGAGTGTTTGACTTTAAAAATGATTCTAGCATCCAATAATTTCTTCACTCTGAATCAGTGGTTCCAGTTTCGGATGCATTTTTCTCAAAGGCTGCTGAAACGGCTTGACTCCGGCTTTGATGGGAACAATGTGCTTGATGATGCTGGTGTCGTATGTTTTCAAATCTTCGTACGTCCATGCGAAAACATCTTTATATTGTTTAAATAGACTGATGAATTTGTCTCTTTCTGCTGGTGAATAACACTTGCCAAGATTCATGAATTTGGGATTCGTCTTAGTCCCTAAATTTATCAGCTCGAACTGTAGAGATGAGCTGTGGGTCTTCACGTTGGCTGGTCTTTTGAACTTTTCATTTAAATCAAACATTTTTTCTAACATTCTGACACCTTTAGGAATGAAATTGTCATATTTCATCTCGGCCTGATGCTCTTCATCGTCTATGATCACTCCTTTAAACACCTCGTCATTTGTCAAACATTCTATGATTTGCTGATCATCGTCGAACACTCGCAAGTTGGTGATCATATCCGATACTGAAGGCCTAAAAAGTAATTCAACAGAGCATCGATTATTAGTGGGTACCAACCTAGCGGCTGAGGTGGCCAACAGGTCAGCTGCTGCGTTTTTAATCCTTGGAATTGAAATAATATTGAATGCATTAAAACTTTTCAGCAAATCCCATACCTCATTCTGGTAAGCTTTCAAGTGAGGGGAAACACAATGGATTTGATTTCTGATTTGCTTTACAATTATTTATGAATCTCCAAAAACTTTTAAATTACTTACCTTTAATTCAATTGCCTTCTTTAGTCCCTGCACCAGTGCTTCGTACTCAGCTGTATTATTAGTACACTCAAACTCTAATCTACACGAAAGGAAATGTTTATTCTTCTGTGGGTCGATCAGGACACAGCCAGCCCCTGACCCTTCTAATGTCTTAGGGCCATCAAAAAGCAAAATAAAAAAATCACTAACTACTGAAGGTGAATCTACTCCTACTGCTAAGCTTACTATATTACAGTCAATCTCATCAGCCTGTGAGAATCAAAGGAGATCAGGCTAGGTGTCAGATGTGTTGCTGGCTTCTTCCGCTTGATAATTCCCTGGTTCCAACTCAATAAAATAGTTTCCCAGTACAGAATCCACTGGTACATTCTTCTCCTCTAGCTGAGTAACATTGTACTTCATGTGAGGCTCTCTTAGAATCTTAATCTGGTTTGGACACCCTTTGTATGGCAACCAAAGATGGGACCAATCTGAGGTGAAATATCCATTTAATTTGGCCGACCAATCTCTGCTCAGGACAAGACCGTAAGCGTCTGGCATATCAGCTACCACGATGTTAATAACTTGGCTAACTTTGTCATTAGATGCCAAACGGACTAGGACATCTTCCAGTTCACCAATCACCTTTACATCCGTTCTATCCAACTGAACCACCCTCCACGTGGATGGCTTAGGCTACCCATTGATATTTTTATAGACTGATATGGGCATAACATTTACCAACGCCCTTGAGTCTACCAGGCAATTATGTACATTAAAATTGAAAATTTCAAATGTGAGGAGGAAAGGTGGATGTTTGCTTTTAGACTTACCTCCAACGCTGGTTTCTCCAATTTCTTCTTCTTCTTGAGGTTGATTGTTGGCGGGCAGCCTCTCATCCGATGCTTCAAGTGCTTTCAACAGTCTCTCTTTTTGCTGCGGCACTTTACACATCTCGAATAGTGGCACATTTGTTTTACCTTTTTTAAATCCTCCACTATGTCATAATCCATCAGCTGCTCAATGGGGTGGAGTTCATTAGCATCTTCTTCACTTGGCTTGGCCCGTGCTTCATTCTGCCTAGGATTTTGGTTGGTAATAGTGAACTCTGGAATTTTATCAACCAAAGATTTGTTTTGAAATTTCTTCTTAACATTTCTCTGCAGCCTCTTAATCTTTGGGAGTATAAGACTGTCTTCCTTAACCGTCCTTGGCTCCTTGTGGCTACGTTGGTTTCCATAACGTCCTTGTACCCCTGAGTCTTTTCCTCTTCAGCATCAAATAACGAGACAGAATTCCATAAAGCCATGGTTTCCTCTTCCTGTTCTTTAGTAGAAGTAGAAGCATAATTCTCTTTTCTTTCTTCATCTCCCTCTTCTGTTAATCTAGAATCTAACAGTTGATTCATGACCAATGTCATCGAATTAATCCATTGAGGACAATTCTTTTCAGAGTGTGGCTGTTGGTGGAAAGTGCAAAAGTTGCCCAAGCTTACCTCTATTAAATTCATAGATGCAGTATTGTGAGGAGGAGGTTGAGACTGATGGTTATCCTCTCTTTTCTTATAATATGGCTTATAAAACTTTTGTGCTTCCTTTTCTTTCTCCATATCTATGATTTTGTTGGACAGCTTCTGCATCATTTTGGCCATATTTTCCAAATCTGGCGACTTTTCTTCCTTAGGCTTCGTAAACAATAAGGCTTTTCTTCTTGCACCTTTCTCTCCTGACTGTTCTGGATAGTCTTCAATGCTCTCTCTTTCAGCTTCCACCACTTCTTCTTCTTCATAAGTTTCTGTCAAAGTAGGCTTGGCCCTACCTTTGGCAAACATGGCCAAATCAGGGCCTAAAGCTGAAGTATAATATTCAATCAAAACTTTGTCTGAAGGCCTATCCGTTTTAGAGAAATTATTGAGATAGGCTGCAAACCTTTGTGTGAAACTGTGCACCTTTTCCTTTCTTTCTTTCTTCAACGCGCACAGCCCTTTCATGAGAGCCGCATGAGTTTTCTGAGTTGCATACTTACTTCTGAAAATTCTTTCGAAGGTATCCCAATCAGGGATAGAGTTAGAAGGCAACCCAAAGTACCATGATGCTGCAGTTCCTTTAAGGGTATGCAGGAACAGTCTGCAGACTACATCTTCATGCTCCCCAGCCCTCAATCCTTCTATCGCCAAGTAAAAACTCTGCAGATGATCATCTACTAGTATCTTCTCATTGGGGTCGAATTTAGGCAGCAACTTTTCAAAGGATTGAGGCAAATCATGTAACGGAGGGGTCAGGTTTAAAGGCGATCTGGATCTCCATGCGGGTGGTGGATTTGGTGGGTTAGGTGGTTGGTTTGCGTTTACGCCAGCCATGAGTCTGGGTGGAGAATGGGGAGGTGAACCAACTGGAGTATGAGCAAGAGAACTGTGAGGGGTTTCTGGGCCTTCTTGATTCAAAGGTAGCACAACTTCCTGTAAGGCTGTTTCTACAAGTTCTTCCTAGTCTCCAACCAACACTGAGTCTTCCGCTACAGGACGATCTTTCTTTTTATACTCTCTTCTGGACAATTCAAGGATGATTGGAAATCCTCCAATCTTCTTTACATATGCCTTGGTGTGTCTTCTTAGATCATTAACAATTTTGTTACCAACAGAATATAGATGTTCTCTTTCTTCCGGAATTGGATTATGAAACCCACTGCTTTCAGAACTGTTACCGGTGGAATAATCTCGAGAAAATGGGTTTCCTCGGCCAGCCATACACTGGCGGCCCTCCTTCTAGCGCCAAAACTGTTGAGGCCCTGAAATTCGCAGGCAACAACAATAAGGGATTCTCCCTAGTCAACATTCCCAACTAGCCCGTTGACTGTTTGGTATAGGGAATCCGTCCGGCTTGCGGTCCGGCTACCGTAGGTCAAGCAACAAAAACAAAGGCTTTTACCGGTTGTGGCCCGGTCCACCGTATATTTTTGTATTTTTTGACTTAATGTATGAAATGCAAGTGCCTAACTAAATGCAGGGTGATAAGGATGCAGGGAGCAGTCACAATGTGATGCGCAGGTCCTTACCTCTCGTCTTAAGGCTCACAAACATCCAAATCACATTCAACAAGAAAACTAACTACCTAAATTATCCCTAGGGAGCAGACTTATCATTCATTGGTGATTAATACATTTCGTACATGCATTATGAAGAGTTACAGATAGCTGATACTTCTTTCAAGACACCTGCACAAGTACAGATATTTAAACAACCAGATAGCCAATTGCTTTATGAACGACATTCATTACTCACAGTGGAAAAAATCACAGAATATACTGAAGAACATCTCAACAAGAACATAGGTTCAAGAAGTTAAAACATTCTCACAGCTAATGAAACACAGCTGAAAACGAAATAGTTCCCCTTCAACATTGCTCATTAAATTGCATTGATACATTCCACATTTCGCTTTCTCCAGCAGGCAAAAGTTGCAGTTTTTTTATTGTAAAACGAAATAGTTCCTCTTACAAGCAAATAGATTACAAGTTTTTTCCAGGGAAAAAGTCCTTTCTAAGTTCTAACTTTACAATATTTAAACTATCACAGTAGGCCTTTTGGGCTCCCCCCCAAACATGTGGCTTTCCAGTTTCTTCGACGTTTCAGAACCTTCCTTTTTTATCTTTTCTGCACATGCTATTCCTTTGTCTCTTCCTTCATTCGTCCCTATTTAGGCCCATCTTCCTTCGTGCTGTAGCAGTTTGACCGATTTCTGTAACCCACCTGCATTCAAATGACCAGCATCATTCATTGGAAATGCATTCAAATGATGTCAACAAAAACGGCTAAGCATTGAGAAGGTCATGCACTACGTTACCACCACAACGTAAACGCCGGCACCACTACCTTGACTAGAAGCGGGGACTTATTGGGTACTCAGAATAATAGCATTGGCAGCTGAAAGTCCCACTACAGCCGTAACAACGAAAAGGAACGAGGCAACGGACAACTGACCGAAGGGTGGGAAAAACTCCTCAATCGGAAGCCGGCAAGGTTTGGACATCGGAAGCCAAATGGCTTTCCTAGCTGCAACGGCGAAAGAGGAAAAACTACAGGCAAGCGACGGTGGGAGGAAACTCAGTCGGACGTCGGACGGACTTCTACTTCGGAGGCCAAATCACTTTGGGAGCCGCAATGGCGGAAGCGAAAAGGTTAGAGACAAGCGATGCGGGCAGAACAAACTTAATCGGGGATCGGAAGTCTTTGACATCGGAAGGGAAAAGGCTTCCCCGGCCACAACGGCGGAAGAAGACAGTCTTCGGATACGCGATGGAAAGGATAACACACATCGGCAATCAGGGTTATTTAAGCTTCGGATGGTCAATCATATTGGGGGCCGCAACGGCAGAAAATAAACCAAACCTCAGCCACTGAATTAACACAGGATGACGCCCGTCTAACATAAAACTTTAAGTACTTCAAAACTATAAAACCAGTAATGGTTGAAACCCGTTTTCTTCCGAAACAATGGACCTTCAAAGACAAAACAATTTACCCCTGGCTAGGCATACCAAACTCGCATCCGCGACCAACCATAAAAATGATACACATGCAATCTTTAAAGCAGGCTGGAAACCAATCTTCAAAATCATTCAACATAAAACACGACCAACGATTCAAGCATCTAGCGATGAAAACGACTTTTAAATTATGAGGAGGGGCCCAAAATTCAGAAATTTGGGGAGAAAAGTTGCAGCTGCAACAGAACGTTATGATTACAAGCCCAATTATCCTTGACTAAACTTGTTTTTATTTTTTAATTTTGAATTAGGGCACTTGCGACTATTGATACTAGCAAGTCGTGAGTCACTCGTGACTTTTATAAGGGCAGCTCGCGATTGCAAAGTGTGATCATGTATTCGTGGGTTGTATATATGGCTACCCACGAATGGAACACGGGTTTCAATGGAAATAGTCGTTAATGCACCTACAGCTCCTTAAAAAAAATAGGCGAGGCTGGCAAGATGAAGATGTATAAAGGCACATGCACATCTATAGAGTTTTGGCCACTTCAATCCATTGGGTCCTTTTGTGTACCGATGTTAGGATATTTAGACACTTAGGAGTTAGTTAAGATCAACTTGTGTAATATATATGTTAGGTAAAGTGTGTTTCTTTAGTATGCATTAGTATGCATTTGTAAATATTCTAATCCAATGGTCATGATATGCTCTAGACATAAAGTGATCCTACGGTTCAACTTCTCTTCTATCATACCTACCATTGATCCGTGGCTTAACACTAGTCCATGATCTCTATTTAAAGAGCATGGAGAGTCCTTGGCTAGTTGATTGATTATGAGAAGCTCATGTAACTTTCTTTCTTTTGCATAATAATTTCTCCAAGTAGCTATTTGGTTGGGGACGTGGACTGTTTCCCTCTCGAGGGTTTTAACCATGTGACAAACATCGGTGTATTGATTTGTGATCTTTTGTGTGAAGTGGTTTCTCTAGGTGTTTCGTCTTTTTGGAGTACCTTGTGTACCTGAACATGATATCAGAGCGTTTATGAAGAGCCACTTTCAGTTTTGATCAAGATCTAGATGTTAGATTTTTATCATCCAAGCTAGCATTATGATCTTAGGATCTTTTAACTGAGAGAATAACAAGCACAACACAAGAGACAAGAGACACAAAGAATTTTCCTTGGGAAAACTATAAAGGAGAAAACCCTACAACTTCCTTAGAGATAGAATCAGCACCAAAGGTAAAACCGAAAAACAGTAAGATGATCTCCTGACAGCAGCAGTCTCTCTCTCACACACTGAGAGAGCTTCTCCTTTCTCACTCATATTCACCAGCATGACAGGACATCACTGTCATCTGTGAAAAGGCTTCAGCACTTATATCTGACCTGGAAGGAAACAAGTCCTCCACCCTTGCCAGAAAGGCTTGCACTCACATCTGACCTAGAAGAAACTAAATCCTCCACCCTCACCAGAAAGGTCCCCAGTCCCTGACTGAGCTACCTGGTAACGGACCAGGTGCCTCCATTCTCTTGGAGAATGGTAGTTGCCCTTATATCTGACCTGGTAGGAACCAAATCCTACACCCTCTCCAGAATGGCTTGCACTCACATCTGACCTGGAAGGAACCAAATCCTCCACCCTCGTTAAAAAGGCCCCCAGTCCCAGATTGAGCTACCTGGTAACGGACCAGGTGCCTCCACTCTCCCGGAGAGTGGTAATTTCCCTTACATCTATCCTACTCGACAGAATGGCCAGCACTCATATTTGACATGGAAGGAATTGAATCCTCTCACTATGACAGAATGGCTCAGCCCTTACATCTGACCTGCTCGTCAGAATGGCTATGAATCTCATCACTCATATCTGAAATGGAAGGAACTGAATCCTCTCACCATGACAGAATGGCTTAGCCCTTACATCTAACCTGCTTGTCAGAATGGCTTTGGATCTCAACACTCATATCTGACATGGAAGGAACAAAATCCTCTCACCATGACCGAATGGCTCAGCCCTTACATCTAACCTGCTCGTCAGAATGGCTTTGGGACTCATCACTTTCCCTTGGAGGAAACCTCGATCTAGAGAACACCAAGCTTCTCCTTGAAGTACTCAAACTTTACTCTGGCCAATGGCTTCATCAACACATCAGCTATATGTTCCTCTGTCGCAACATACTGGAGCTTCACTGCTCCTCTATGCACCATGTCCCTGATATAGTGATACTTGATCTCGATGTGCTTCGACTTGTCATGGAACACTGGATTCTCTGACAACTTCACGCAACTCTGGTTGTCACAATGTATACAAGTAGCATCCAACTGGAGATCAAATAAATCAGACAGTAGCTTCCTCAGCCATATTGCCTCACAACTAGCTGAACAAGCTGCGACATACTCTGATTCAGCTATATTCAATGCCACATAAGATTGCTTCCTACTAAACCAAGAGATCACACCTGATCTCATACTAAAACAACACCCTGAAGTGCTCTTCCTATCGATGGCACTGCCTGCCCAATCTGAATCAACATAACCCTCCAGGTTAATCTTCTGATTCGCATCGTACTTGAGCCCATAATCAACTATACCCCTCAAGTTCCTCAAAATATGCTTTGCAGCAATCAAGTGAACATGTCTTGGATCTGTCAAGAACTGGCTCAAGGTGTTCATAGCAAAGCAAATGTCTAGTCTCGTGTTTGTCAGATACATCAAGGACCCAATCATCTAACGATACATCGTAGCATCACTTAACAGTTTTAGGTTCGATGCCATAGGTGTGGTCATGCAGTCCATCATCCTGAACCTATTCAGGATCTCTACTGCATACTTCCCTTTTCCACACCTCCATGCCTAGAAAATAGTGCATCAGCACATAACAGGAGCATCACTGGTATTCCGCCTTCAACCTTGAGGAAAAGGTTGGAATCCATTTTACTCTCAGTAAAGCCTAGAGTCATCAGTAATATGTCCATCCTGTCGTACCATGTCGAAACATAGGATCTTCTGCAGTCACTCCCTTTGAAGCATCATACTCCCTCTGTCTTCTATACTCTATGCACTGAAACATTCTGTACTGGAGTGAGAAGTGTCTTCCTATGCTACTAATCTTCTATGTATCCATCTAGGATCACTGAATATCAAGATCCTCTATCTTGAAATTTTTCAAAAGTTCATCTCGCACCCATCTGTGAGCTTGTCATCCTCTATCATCCTTGTAGCAAAGGTTCAGATCTTCATCAAGCACCTCATGTATTTGTTATCCCATGGGTTTCTTCTGAGCTCATATAAGGTCTTCTTTCATTTGCACACATGATTCTGCCTGTCATGTGTCTCAACTCCCACTGCCTGCAAATGTCTCTTCGAATCTTGCCTTGTATCCCACGATGTTTCTATCTACTGCATGATGGAACTACGAAATTCCCTTCATGTATCGATATTGCATCCTAGACATCATTCTTCTTGAACTGATCTTCCCTTTCTTCTTGGAAGATTCTGCACCAATGATGTTGCTGTATTTATCATATTATTTTTCATCTTTGAACTGTCGTCACTTGTTCTCTGGAACAAGTCTCATTCTTCTTTGCTTGTAGGCGATTTTGTATGCGATCTTTCCTACAAGTCAAATGCATTTGTATGGTTAGAAACATTTCATAAGGAATATTCATACTGGCAAATTCTTATGCATAAATATATGATCATGCAACTACTTTAGCCATTACAACATTCATCCATATCTCACAGAAACTTTTCTAGATGCCTTCCATCTCTACCAGGACAACATTGAGATTATGCACTAATCCAATATGTCAACAAAGAGGTTTCATTCTAGATAAGTAGCAATGGAGAGTTGTATAGCACCATGAGCTACTTACCCATCGCATGCATATTAGTAGTATACTATCATTAATGCAAACATCCTATCATGCATAATACATCAATTGAATATAAACAAATGCATAACAAAACAATATCATGAAATGACAATTGAATACTTATCTTTATTTGTTTCGTGGGTAGACTCCTTCTTGAGCCTTCAGCTTCATCGTCTTCTTCATTCATGATAGCATCGTTTCTTATCCAAATGCTAAGGTGGATAA
Source organism: Pseudotsuga menziesii (assembly GCA_001517045.1). Lineage (NCBI taxonomy): Eukaryota > Viridiplantae > Streptophyta > Pinopsida > Pinales > Pinaceae > Pseudotsuga > Pseudotsuga menziesii. Next base: position 216,317 of record LPNX010251707.1, on the reverse strand, counting down.
GAGGTGCTTCAAGAGTTGAGTTATTCATATTCCTCATTGCTTGAGGGATATTCTTTGGATGGTAAGAGCTTGATATTCAGTTGCTCCCACCTTCTCTTCTCGAGTTTCTTCTTCTTGTGTGTTCTCTTCCCAGAGTCTACTAAAAGTAATCACTTCTTTCTAGCACACATTCCTCACATGAATGAATCCCATGATCCTGGGAGGCCATTCAAGTTGGCTATCACCACTTCTATATTCTCCACTTCTTCTATTACCGCTTCAAGTTGTTCTTTGATTTGAGAGACTCTTGTAAAGTATGACTGCATGGTCTTTGCATTCTGAATCTTCACATTCTTCAACTGGTTTCTTAAGGTCATATTCTGATGTATGTTTTTCCCTTCAAATATCTTGGTCAAGGGATCAAACATCTCTGGTGTCTTTGGGGAGACACTTGTGGTACAAGTTGATCGGTGACTGAATCAACAATGATCTTCTTGATCTTGACCAAGTTCTTCTTGAGTAAGGCTTTGAGCCTCATCTCCCTCTGGAACTGGAACCTCTCTACTCATGTAGGTGTCCAATTCATTTTCTTCAGAGAGATCAAATACTTCCATGCTTGGAGTTGTCAACTTCACCAAGCTTATCATCAAGCTGATGTGACAGATCACTTTGAAATGAGAACCTCAAATGAAAATAGCAAAGGATTAGATCTTACCGATTTGAGGTGTCCATCTTGGTTCTAGAGCCAGTTCATCTTGGGTTTGTAACAGAAACCCTAATTTTAAAAAACTTGGAATCTTTCAGATCTGATTGGATAGACAGATATATCTCTTCAAATGGAGCTGTCCAATGTACTCATTTTCTAAAAACAGTGGAGGGAATCTCCCGAAACAAGGAGCCCTAGTTTTCCAATTTCTTCTGCAGAAATTCCTGTCATTATTTCTATGATATCTCTGAAATTACTACTCCTATGTATCTAAAATTTTGTACTGAGGTAACCTCACATGTCCCTAATCCAACACCATAGTTTTCATCAGAATTGGTTTCACCATTTGGGATTTATGATCATTTTCCTAAGGTGACCTGTTACAGAACTGTTCAGAACATAGACGTTGTATGGCATGACAGGTGTCACTGGTTCATCTTCTGAGTCTGATATTTGTACCACCAAAAGTACAGTCCGTGCCCTTTTTGGAACATCTTCAGGAATTTCGTTTGGACCTCTGTAGCCTAATATATTGCAATTCTCCCCAGGTGCCCTGTTTAGGGATGAATTCTGGAAGAGGCTGGAACCTTAACTTGGAGGGATCATATCTCCCAGAATATAGTGAATATGAGGATTAGTTTTGGATACAGTGTACATCAGTATTTTATCTTCGGCCTCTACAATTTTTATCTTCTGAGACTTCGTCAATCTCGGGATATAGCGAATGTACAAAAGCTTAGCAGTTTTAGTATTTAGGGTTTTTCTAGCTCGGGGTCAAACTAGGGTTTGACTTTCTCAGAGTTTCACCCAACCAAATTTCTTGATCCAGGTCTCTAAACTTTGATTTTGATGAGGAGAAAAATCCTATGCTGGGCTCACTCAAAAATTCCTCTTCTGTAAGAATTCCTAATTTTCACACCGAAAACTGAAAAATGCTCAGAATGGAATTCTACTTCAACTGAAAGATGCGCCCTTCAATGGAGAGTCAGCCTAGCATACTTTTGCTAATGGATTGTGGAGAGAGACCCAAAAAGTAAGAAGCCCTAGTTTCTATAGCTGCACAATGTCTTCTTCTCAGGTTAGCTCTGATACCGTGTTAGATTTTTATCATCCAAGCTAGCATTATGATCTTAGGATCTTTTAACTAAGAAAATAACAAGCACAGCAATAAAACATAAGCACAATATGAGAGACAAGAGACACAAAGAATTTTCCTCAGGGAAACCATAAAGGAGAAAACCACGCAACTTCCTCAGAGATAGAATCAGCACCAAAGGTAAAACTAGAAAACAGTAAGATGATCTCTCGACAGCAGCAGTCTCTCTCTCTTACACTGAGAGAGCTTCTCCTCTTTCACTCATGCGCCTCAATGAGTGAGTGTGTGTGTATGAGTATGATAAATAGAGAGGCTCTCACTCTCACTAGGATAGTCTAATAACCCAAGGGCCCCACAACTGTGGGGACTTTAACCCTTGACCAATAGGAGGGTTACCCACAATGACTTGACATGACTTTCACATTATAGAAACTTCCCGGAAAAAACATCGGGGTATGACATGACTCAAGTACATCACAAATACATCCCAGAATAAACATCGGGTTACAATACATAAGAAATACGAATTAATACATTCCGAAGTTACAAATACATCAACACTAGAACCGGTGTTGCCGAAACTTTGAAAGGGTTTTTGTTTCTAGATTTTCTATGCATTTGTGGCTTATGGGAGCTGTTCCATTGCATTCGGAGCACCGTTTCCATTGGAAAAGAGTTTTTGTTTCACCGAAAACCATTTCAGTTTGTTTCAGAAACACTCATTTCGGCAAATCTGAAGGTATAATGTTACAGTGATGTATTTGTTTTTTTTTAAATCTCTCATATTTTATTAGTTTTATTATTAGATCTTTACTATTTTAGTCTCGGATTGTTTCCTTCCCTGGCTGCGTATGCTCTTTCCCGTGCACCTTGCGTGATCGCGACGAATCAAAAACAGAAAGGGAAAGTTTTTTTTGTTGTTTTTTTGGCTACGCATGTTCTTTGTCGTGTACCTTATGCGATCACAGCAAATCAGAAACAGCGAGAAAATTTGAAAACATAGAGTTGTAAGCTAACCAAGATCTAACCCCATTGTGTGGAAAAAAATTTGTTTTTTTTTATGATTTGCAGGAAAAAAAAAGACAAACACAGAGAACGAGCGAGAAGAGTAAAAAAAAAATCACCTTCTTCTTTCCATTATTTTACATACATTTTAAACTTAGCTCACTTGGTCCAAAGTTGCTTTATTTCTTAATAGGTCTTGAGTTCAAGTCTTATTAAGCTACTTTTTAGTGCATGCAATTTCCATTTTCAAGTTACTTTATTGTAAAAGTGTATCTCACTTAAATAAAATAAAATAAAAAGGGAGTTACTTTAGTCTTTTAATTTATTGTCGCACTATTTAAAGTAACATTATTGTAAAAATGAATATCACTTATTCTACAAAAGTGATTCACTTAAAAGAAACTTTATTGTAAAGTGATTGTCAAAGGTTGATCTTGGGAAGAGGAGGGTTCTTTTTTTAGTTGGTCAAGTTAATATCTGCCATGTCACTATTGGGGACATCTTCAACATTTTCTTTAATCAAGCATAACTTCATCATCCAGAATCAGTTTTCAGTGTCGTTTTTTTTAAAACCGCATATTTTTTCGAGCTCTTTGCATCCAGATAGTTAGTTTCTATTTTTTCAGCCATTATTTTATAGTATGGTCACCCCTTGTGATATTATACTTACAAGTTCTAACTATTTCTCATGGAAACCTCGTATGAAGGATGTTCTGCAAAGTAGGGGACTTTTTAGGATAACCTCAGGGGAAAAAACAAAACCCACTGATGATGATAAGAAAATTAAATGGGCAAATAGATATGATGAAGATCATGGATTGATTGGGATGTCAATCTCTACTAATTTGCGATTCCACATATCTGAAATTGATGAACCTGATATAGCTTGGGAAAAGTTGGAATCTGTGTTTGGTAAACACAATGAAATTTGGGGTCATCAACTTGAGAAATGAGTTGATTTCCTTGAATCCAAATGATTTTTCATGCATTCAAGACTACTTATCTAAGTATAAAACTCCCAGACTCTTGTGTGCAAAATGTAAGATTAAGAAAGAAGACAAACAATATATTTATCATATTCTTTCCAAACTTGGACCTGCATATTCTATGTTTGTATCTACATCCTACTCCATTAAAGAATCCTTGACTACAACTAGCTATCAAGAGCCTAGCCTTGAATCCTTTGTGATTCCTTAATTAGAGAGCAAGATAAGATCATTCATCTTGGAATAATTAACAATGTAGATACATCTAGGAAAGCCTTATTGTCCTAACAGAAAGAAAAGTCCAAGCCTCCCAAGAAACAAAATTTTCACCATAATAAGCCAAACAACAAGGGTCCCAAACCCTCTCAGTCAGCTCCTTTAAAAAATGACAAATGATCCAAGTCAAAAGGAAAGAAAATTGAGCGTCATTGCAATTTTTGTGGGAAAGATAATCATGATGAATCTAAGTGTTTCAAGAAAATGGCAGCCTTGGAAGCAGCAATGAAGAAGCACCACATCAGCCTAGATTTGTCTTCTGAATCTACCTCTGATGGACATGCACTTTGTGCTTCTTGTTACTCTTATACTGCATCTTCTTCTTCTACTTCAATTAAATGGCTCATTGATTCTGGAGCATCTTATCATATGGCTAAGGATCAAGTCATCTTTTCTACTCTGCATGAATGTAACACCAAGCAAATATTTGTTGGTGATGATAGATCTCTAAGTGTTGTAGGATTTAGAACAGTTCCAATAGAAAATGGTCATTTCAGTGATGTACTATGTGTTCCAAAAATTTCCTGTAATTTGTTATCAGTCTATCAAGTTACTCATTCGGGTGAAGGTAAAACTGTGACGTTTACACCTCACCAAGTTGTAATCAAGGATTTTAAAAATTCTCAAAATGTCCTTGCTACTGGAACTGTTGATGATATTACCAGGTTGTACAAATTTAACAACTTTGGGTCATCACCTTTTCCTTCCATTTTTGTTGCTCATAGTGATAACTTGAGCAAACTTTGGCATGGGCGATTTGGTCACTTAAATTATCGCTCATTGCAACAACTATGTAAAGACAATATGGTGACTGGTATTCCGATGGTATTTTGCAAGGATGGTTTTTATTCTGGTTGTGTACTCAGAAAACATCATGAGGACAGTTTTGACAAATGTGCCTCTTGGCACGCCTCGGTTCCCTTGGAGCTTGTGCATAGTGACTTGTGTGGCTCTCTTCCATTTGCATCATTTTCTAGTTTCAAATATTTCTTAACCTTCATTGATGACTACTCCAAACGCACTTGGTTTTACTTCCTAAAACTTAAGAGCGAAGTATTTAACATGTTCTTGGCCTACAAGGCCCTTGTTGAAAAAAAACCTGGTCATCAAATTATTAAGTTAAGATCTGACAATGAAGGAGAATATGTTAACAATAAGTTCACTACTTTTTGCATTGAACAAGGAATCCAACAACAACACAATGTTCCATATACACCACAACAAAATGGTGCAGCTGAATGGAAGAACCACACTTTAAAAGAAATGGCTAATTGTATGATCTAATCTAAGGGACTAAGTCTTCAATATTGGGTTGAGGCCATAAATTGTGAAAATTACATAGTTAATCGCACACCCACGAAATTTTTACAAGGTATAACACTGGAAGAAGCATGGAGTAAAATTAAACTAGATGTAAGTCACTTTAGTGTGTTTGGTTGTGAAGCATGGGCTCACATTTCGGATGAAAAACGGAAAGCATTGCAGCCTAAAAGTGAAAAGTGCATATTTTTTGGATATCCTGAAGATGTAAAAGGTTATAGACTTCTTCAGCCTCATTCACATGCTATAATCATTAGAAGAGATGTTAAATTTGATGAAAACCTCTTGGCCTGTGAGCCTAACTTGGTGGGTGTGCTATCTTTGGCTTGTGAGACTGATTCGACAATTGTGCCTTCTTCTTCTTTTTCTTCCAACTTCCTTGACAGGTTTCCAACTCTAGTTTTTGATGATGACAGTGAGGATGAAAATACACCTCCACCTGCTCATGTTCCTCTAATTGCACCAGCACCAATGCTTCCTTGATGGGTCCGTTCAACATGTGAAGCAGATGGTGATCTTGCCGGTGATCCTAGAGATCAACGTCTAACACGTTCTCAGTTTCAGGGAGCCTCTTCTCTTTTGGCTCAAGTTTCCGAGAATCATGATCCAGAAACTTTTGCAGAAGCTTCAAGAAATCCAAATTGGGATGCAGCTATGGATGAAGAATATCATTCCTTAATGGCGAATGATACTTGGGATCTTGTTCCTCTTCCAAAAGGAAGAAAACTTGTCAGATGTAAATGGGTCTACAGAACTAAGTATGCATTAGATGGAAGTGTTGAAAGACTTAAGGAAAGGTTAGTTGCCAAATATTTTTTCCAAGTTGAAGGGATTGACTACAATGAAACCTTTGCTCCTGTCGCAAAAATGAATTCCATCCACCTTGTTCTTTCCCTTGCAGCCTTACATAAGGGGGAAGTCCATCAAATGGATGTCAAGTCTGTCGTTTTACATGGTGATTTACAGGAGGAAATTTACATGGAATAACCTCCTGGATATGTTCAGGATAACTCTAGCCTTGTCTGTCTCCTTAAGAAATCATTATATGGCCTTAAGCAAGCTCCTAGAGCTTGGTATGCCAAAATGGATAGCTTTCTCCTTGACACTAGTTTTCCTAGATGCCATTCTGACCCCAATGTCTATACCAAGAAAGTAAGAAACCATCTCATCATACTTTTTCTTTATGTTGATGATCTTATCCTTACTGGTAGTAACCCTAAACTTATAACCCATGTGAAATCCAGTCTTAAGAAAATTTTTGAAATGTCAGACTTAGGACATTTACATTATTTTCTTGGTCTCCAAGTCTTGCAAACCAAAGAAGGAATCTTTCTTTCCCAGTCTAAGTATGCTTGTGACCTTCTTCGTCGCTTCCACATGGAAGATTGTAAACCAACCCCTTCTCCCTTCCAGTCTGGAGTCAAACTTTTTGCCACTTGTACTTCCCCTGAAGTAGATGCCACCTTGTATCGTCAACTTGATGGTAGTCTTTTATACTTGACTCATTCCTATCCCGACCTTTCCTTTGTCGTTGGTCGTGTTGCCCATTATATGAAAACTCCTCATGAAAGTCACTGGAAAGCAGCAAAAAGAATACTTCGATATATTCAAGGTACAATTCAGTTTGGGATTCATTACAGTACAGGGGGGACACCTTTGTTGGTTGGTTTCACTGATTCAGATTGAGCCGGCGATCCTGATGATCGAAAGTCTACTGCAGGTGATGTTTTCAGTCTGGGATCTAGACCTGTCACTTGGGCTTGTAAGAAACAACAAGCTCTTGCTCTTTCTTCAGCAGAAGTAGAATATCGAGCCGCAGTTAATGCCATTCAGGAAGCTTTATGGCTTTGATAGATCCTTCCAGAATTTGGATTCGAGCAGCAGCAGCCTACTCCACTTTGGTGCGACAATCAAAGTGCCATCAAGCTTGCCAAAGATCCAGTTCTATATCAACGCTGCAAACACATTGAGCTACACATGCACTTCATTAGAAATCTTGTTCATGATCGTGTTCTTGAAATGCTTTATTGCCCTACAGATGATCAAGTTGCAAACATCTTCACCAAGTCTCTTACAGAAGCGAAGTTTTCTAAACTTTGATCTATGTTAGGAGTTCAGGAATGTGTCCTTAAGGGGGGATAGGCTCTAATGCCTCCTTCCTTTTCCTAATAATGTCACTTTTGTAAATCCTTCAATCATATCCCAAGTTTTTCTTAAGGGGGGATGTTAGGATATTTAGACACTTAGGAGTTAGTTAAGATCAACTTGTGTAATATATTTGTTAGGTAAAGTGTGTTTCTTTAGTATGCATTAGTATGCATTTGTAAATATTCTAATTCGACGATCATGATATGCTCTAGACATAAAGTGATCTGACGGTCATGATATGCTCTAGACATAAAGTGATCCAATGGTTCAACTTCTCTTAGATCATACCTACCATTGATCTGTGGCTTAACACCCGATTGGTCCATGATCTCTATTTAAAGAGCATGGAGAGTCCTTGGCTAGTTGATCGATTATGAGAAGCTCATGTAACTTTCTTTCTTTTGCATAATAAATTGCTCAAAGTAGCTATTTGGCTGGGGCCATGGATTGTTTCCCTCTCGAGGGTTTTAACCACGTGACAAACATCGGTGTATTGATCTGTGATCTTTTTTGTGAAGTGATTGCTCTAGGTGCTCGATCTTTTGGGAGTACCCTGTGTACCCGAACAACTGACACATTGAGTTTCAGTACTCAAACAAAGAAGTGCCATTTCACTAGATAACAAACTTGGCTTTTAAAAAGAAGAATATTATGCAACCTAGGAGTATACTTAGTTTGCTTATTATGATCATGCCACTGTACAGGACACAAAGTAACAGCGAATAAATGTGTTTTGGGCCTCTGCAGTTTTGAATCTTATATTGTTTTATGACAAAAGGTTGTATAGAATTTTACCTTTTGTGTAGTGGGATTAAGCTGGGAAGAATAGGGGACTGGTTCAATCAACTATGGTTATTTGTTCACCAAAACATGGCTTTCTCTTTCTTCCACGCTCGCTATACGCCATAATTGCTCTGCTCATGGGAAGTAAATAATATGGTCATGACATTACATACTATGTATTTCACAATCGCTACCTTCCTTTCATCACATCTGTGCACTTGCCTTAATTGGGTATTTTATCCTCTGCAGGGTACCTAATTAATGAAATCCAAAAGGTTTAATTATAAAATTAAACCTGACCCATATACTAGTTCTACATTATGTGGTTTATTACACGCCTTATTTTACAATTACCCAATAATTAGAATAGAGTAAGCGAAGAAAGCTCTCAATTGGTTTGATTTACCCAACCCCCATCTTTGAGAATCTACGATTCCTAATGACTCTATCCACACCCATCGATGAAAAAGTAGATATAGCCCTACAAAATTATATTTCTTCTCTACTGGTTATGGTTAGATTGTCATATTGAAATTATATTCCATCTTACCCATGAGAAATTTCACATAAAGCACGGTTAAAAACTCTAGTTACACATTTCAAAATTTTTGTTTTTCAATCTAGATCAACACGTTATAGTTCCAAAGATAAGTTGGATTTGGTCCACCATCCCCAATTCATATTTATAACATTTTAGTTCTTACCATACAAACTTTGGGTCACCATTTGGATAATTCGTTGCCAAAATGAGAGCCTAACTAAGAGGATCATACTAAAACTAGGGATGTTTAGACTTACATGATAAACTAGTTTTTCCATCAGTCTTGAACACCACTCGTACAAAACATTTCCACTTGATACTACAGCTGTAGTACATGTAGATGCACAAAATAACAGATGTCAACTACATTGGATCGAAAACCACATCCATCAAAAACATCATGCAAATGCCAACTGCTCCATCAAAAAGGAAAATCCTACATCCTGCACCTCGACTGTACCTACTACCCCTGTCAGGCCATCAAATGCAGAGATGATCTCATCCTGCCGCTACATCTTGGGCACCATTTTACTGGGCTGAGATCATCCATAAGGACCAATCCAATTTAAGAAAAATCCTTAATTAAATAATATGAAAATTAGATACGATAACTTTGACTTTGAAAATGCAAAAATTTACTCTCACCAACATGAATTAATACCACCTTCATGAAAACTATATTGTCTCCTATAGTGAAGACATAATAATTACATTAGGCTCATACCACACATTATGCACATCATGCATATACATTATTTTAACACTACATTAATCCATGAATACGTAATGTGTCCAAAAGTCTAAGGTCGAGGGCTATCAATAATTATATGCGTTGACTATTACATGGATCCTAAAAATACATGTATAATATAATATCATAAATAATGAAAACAATGTTCATTAAGGTGTATTTTTTTTCCAAAAAATGACTATACTTTATTTATGTAGTACAAAAACTGGGTTGTCATAAATAGACCATTTATATTTTAAATGTTTATGGACAACACTTAAAAAGATCAAATATTCTAGGTGTTTAAAGTCTAGCTAATAAAGGCTAATAGCTAACCTTTAATGAACATCATGACCTAGTAGAAAAGCACGACGTTACGTTATCTCTAACTAACAATAGAGCCAAGTATGACTAACATTCTCAACAAAAATAAAATAACCATATGGAGATAGATCCAAAGGGATGATATTCCACAATTATAACTCATATCAAAATTTAATATGAGCGTAAAATTATGTTATAGTTTGTGTACTAAGCAAATATTGCTTGATAAGTTGTCTCAATTAATTAATTATATATATATGATTCTTTGAAAAAATTGAGTAAAAAGGAGACATTACATTAATCCAAAGATTTATACTCTCAAAGTAATATTTGCTTTTGGCAATGAAATATAGCCCAATTTGTAATGCTTACTACGAAATTTGAGTTGCAATACGTTTTGACTCTCATTATTGTTGGGGTCCAAAGATTACAACAATTTTAAGATAAATTTTTATTCTTGAACATAGTAGGAAATGCTAGAATTTATTTTGATACAATTTTTAGAGTTGTAGGAAATGATTGAGTTTATAGAAAAAATTAAGCTTTTGTTGGAAACTACAATGGGTTTTGGAGTTCCTTTTCAACTACAAATGGGTTGCATACTTGTCAAGTATATTTTGGCTTTAAATGATGCAGAGACTTTATGTGAAAAGACTTTGTATTTGTCACTAATAGAAAAAGTGAGATAAATGTCTAAAAAAACTAATAAGAATTACATATAAATGACTAAATTTAGTCACATGACTAATAGTCATCTATTGGTAGTCACTTATAACGCGATTAAATACATGATTACATTTTTTATCCATTTATTGGTTGTTCTAATCGGCAATTCGGTCGTATATTTAGTCATTGTTTTAGTCATTGATTGTTGTTAATTTAACTTGTCATTTATTTAGCCATTGATTGCTATCAACTAGTCATTGATTGTTGTTAATTGGTCATGTATTTAGTCATTGATTGTTATTATTTGGTTATTTATTTAGTCATTGATTATAGTTAACTAGTCATTTAGCTAGTCATTAAGTGGAGTTAATTGGTCATTTATTTAGTCATTGGTTGTTGTTAACTGGTCATTTAATTAGCCATTGATTTCTGTAGATAGGGAACAAAGGTATCGAACCACCAACCTCCTACCTTTAAGGCATGTGTTCTTCTATTAAGCTAGCAGCCTTAAATAGAAGAATCATCACATTGAATCAAAACTCACAGTAAACAAAGCTAGCACACTATTGTTGGCCTAGTCCTTAGATAAATCGTCTGAATGTTTCAAATAGGATGAAAACGCTAATAAGAAAACATGGAAAGTTTCAAAGCTATAAGCCTTCTTTGACATGTTTAGTACAAAGAGACCTACAAGAAGAAAGAAAATTAATTTAACAGATATCCTTTAAAAAAAATGAAAACCAAGTTTAATAATCAAGCTAGTCCAAACTAAATTGCTTTGCACCAACATCGATGGTGAGATTAGCAAAAAAATTAGGGAAATATTTAAGATGTCTACATGCATCACTACTTACTCAATTATAATGATAGAGGTAGGATACATCCACATCATGCTTAATAAGCATTCACCGACATTATTGACCCCTTCAAACTAAAACGTTAGCTTTGCCAGGAAGATGGGACATGTGCATAGTTTTATTGAATACAGGTTAACCATCAATTCTTTTCTTTTTTTCCTATACTTTTGTATCATATACCAATGTGCCTTTGTAATTCACAACATCACATACACACACAAAAAATTCAGGTATTGGGCAAGTCTGTGTTTTGGTAAATTTTCTCCATCTTTAGCAGAAATTGGGGACAATCCCCATGTGAGAGAACATGGTTTTTCCAATGATGTTGTGTAGAATAAATTTATAATTCATCATTGGATGCATCCTTTATGATGACCCGTGGTTGAGTGCATCATTGACCTTTATAAGACAGTTAATACAATCTCAAACATAGTTTCTTGTGTTAGTTGAAATTCAAAATTTCCAAGTGCATGAATATGTGATTAAGGGAAATGTTGGGCTTATAATAACAAAGCATTTAAAGATTTTGTGAGCAAGTTGTAAACATTCAAACCATTAGAATATGATAAATTCATGAAAAAAAATAAATAATTATATGTCATTACATGTTCAGAAAATGAATGCTACCCTTATGTGAACAAATTATGTAAATACCATCAGGCTCGTTAATATTTGTGGTTTCTAACATCAGCATTTCTATATGCTCTGGTAACTGACACAAATAATAAAAAAGAAAAGAAAGATGATGTAATGAATCGATGTTTGTAAAACATTAGTTTCAATATATTCACAGTTCGACCAGAATATTCAACTGAAAAAACCTTTATTGTGTGTGTAGCATTGACTTCCCACATGATATTTTAAGAAAATAAATGTTCCAACAATGAAAACTAAATTCACAAAGAGAGCACTTTAATATGTGCTCTAGGACAAAAACATTTACTAGCTATTATTCCAAAAATGGTTCCTGAAAAAGTAGCTGTAAAAATGTATGATTTGCCCCATGATATTCACCCAATTTTTATCCATCAAACCTAAAATACTACTACATTACCACAATTTCTCAAACTATAAAAAGGGTCAGAAAATTTAAGCAAGTTTTCCTTGAATTATAATTTCATTTTACATTGATTACAAATATTTATCAACCATTTTAGAAACACGAGCTGTCTTTCTTAAAAGTTACATATGATACACATTTTGTGTAATAATGAGACTAACCTAGTTTGAGGATGAAACAAAGTGGACATTTTTAACTTTCATCAAATAAAATAATGAAGGAACCAATCCTGCTCATGATGAGAAAAATCAAGATCACCCAATGTGAGAGATCCAATATGTTCTTTACACAAGCGATCCAATATGTTATTTACATGCTCTACATATAAAACATAAGTGAAATATGAAACATATCACTACAGGATAAAGAAATAACATTTTCAATAACCAAAGTCTCTACAATATAATAAAATGGATTCTTATACAATATAGTAAATGGTTTCATACATCACAATATTTCCACCAAAACATGAAATAGAAAAGTAAACCACTCACTATTGCAACATTTGCAGCGAGAAGATAGTCTATCTACAACCAGTCGACCTTGCACAAATTAAAGTTCACATTTGCTAGTTTAAATTAAAAAGAAAAAAATAACAATCTAGGTAAGATAAGATAAGATGATTTTATTAATGTCCAACAAATAAGAACAAAAGTAGGTCAATGGGACTGTTTGGTAGCATGATGTCAATATGATAACACGAATGGAATGTTTAAAGCATTTTAGATAGAAGCATATTTTAGAGCTAACACTAATAGACTATTTGTTCTTTTGTGATTTTTTCTGCATTTTTTACTAATTGTTCATGGATGGATTTGGCGTTTACCAATGTTCTCACCTAATCAAGCATTACCTTTATTATCACATGCATGACTCATATATAAACAATATAGACATAATGATGTAATTCTTTTGAACGTTTTAAAAGATAAAACTACGTTAAGCATGCAAGAATACACCATAAAACATACATATACAACTATGAAGTGTAGTTTTATTATTCCTTGTCATCAAAATGTATTCCATAGGTAAGATGATTAATGGTAATGCCAATGACAAACCAACAATAGGGTAGAAGAATCTCATAGCTTTTCTTTGTGCATTTGGAAATTAAAATCATTAGTGTCATTGCCTTTGATATTGCCATTGTACCTTGATCCCTCCAACAACTTATCTATTTGAAATTTTGATGTCATGCATTCCGTTGGTGTGGCAGATGACCCCTAAAGAGGATCACCGATTCACCATCATTATTTAAGCGTTACTTTATAGAATGACAGAATTAGATAAACTGATGCATGGGATAGAATCTTGTTTTCCATTGCAACAAACTTTTTGTTTTTTTCAAGGATGAAAGCAAAAAAATGTCCTCCTAAATGCAATTTTAAAGTGTTAAAAAAAAAGCAAGAGCTGGAATTATTCATGTTGTGTTTAACATGCTATGACACATATGATATGCATGGTACACATGCCTTATCTAGAATAATGTCTCGTGCATGCCTAGCACACAAGTCACTCATGTCTAAGTCTATGACATGCTACATTTGACCTAAAACCATTGTGCCCTATTTCTTATCCATAAAGGTTTTGTGGATAATTTGTGGGGTTACAAAATTGTACAAATAAAACCTAAATTTATATCAAAGAATACCATGGTTCTAGTAATAACGCAACTCGAGAAACCTTAATCATATAAACATAATGGGATGTTCAGATTAAACAAAGTTCACAATTGAATATTCACTACATTAACCAATTGTAACTATGGAATTATCACACTAAGCAAATAATTAATCCCCATTTCCAAGATGTGACAATACTCTGATCTTCTACATTTTGGGACAACACTCTCTCAAGGTGTATAGGTGTCTCATTATGAGAATGGAGAAGGACATTGTACGATAATCCTATGAAATTTGCCTTTTATGCTTTTTAAATGACACGTTTATTTTTTTCCAAGCCATAAATATACTAAATTATTCAACATTTGCCTTTTATGCTTTTAAATGACACGTTTTTGTCTTTCCAAGCCATAAATATACTAAATTATTCACTACAGTTGTTCCAATTGAATGAATAGAGTCAAGCCTAAGAGTGTATTGAAACTTGCACGGTTACTCAAACTCAAATGTGTCTAATGATTTCCTTTACATGTAATTGTTGACTATTGAGTTTTACAACCATTGTTGGAAATAAATTCTATCCCTTTCACATACTTTCATTTCACGAAATCTTGTTGATTGTTGACTATTGAGTTTTACAAACATTGTTGGAAATAAATTCTATCCCTTTCACATACTTTCATTTCACGAAATCTTGTTGATTGTAGTGAAGATTTTGAATGTGTTTTTTTTTTTCTTCCACCCAAAAAAATCATAAATTTCTATTATATAATAAAAGGTTATATTCTTCATATGAAATAAAACTATTCAAACATTGTCCATTACTTCAATCATTAAATGTTTCTTTAAAAGTTCATAGAAAGACTTCATCTAAGAAGATTCAAATCAAAAATCCAAAAAATATACACACTCCATAGCAACTAGTAAATCTGCACTGCATTTTAGACAAACACTGAACAAGTCTTTACCATAAGTCTGTATAGTCAACTGACTATCATAAACCTTTAATCAAAGGCATGCCAAGAAATATCACAAATTTTATAAGAAAAAATAAAGCCAAAAGGCACCAAGTCTTTACCAGAACAATATTGTTAGCTACCTGCCATACCTTTAGTAATAAACCATGCCATAACATAAAGCTAAAATGGCAAAATGGACTCAGAATTTTCAGAAAGTTTATGTTAAAAAATATTCCAAAAACCCTCCTGCATAATAGTGTCAACTTTATCTAAATCATCAGCCAAAGCATTTCTTTCCTTGTAGATATGCTTAAAATCCACAAATTCCAATAACTCAGAATATTTGATAACCTCATTCAAGAAAGGAGACAGTTGCACATTATGAATTCTATGCAAATCAATAACCCAGTTAATGATGATTTGTGAATCACCGAAAACTTGTAACTTTGTTAGATGAAAATCCCTTGAGTAACAATTTTAGACCAAGTAGTTCAAAAAAATTATTAGTACCAAACCCAAGACCAACTTTAAACCTAACATAGTGCACATTTTAGAAGTAAATAAGTGCACCAACTCCACATGTTCGCAGATCCCCAAGAGCATATCCATCAAAGTAACCCCAAGGAAAAGATTTATCTATAGATTCCTCAACAATCAATCTAATTTTAATAAAAATGAGATCATGTGGAATAGACCGCATAACCCCCAACTTTTGTATGGAGACTTGAATAGGAAAAAGAAGTTGGTCCTCAAAACAACATTGATTTCTAGCCTTCCAGATAAACCAAAAAAATATTAAAGGAAGAGATCTAATATCCTTCAACTCCTCCTTTGAGCACCAGGTTTTAAGACAATGCTCCACAGTATCACCCACCTATAAATTTTTCAGTTGAAGCTTGGATTCAATTTCATACCAAACCATTTTAGTATAAGGCCAATCCACTCCCAAATGAGCATTTAACTCACCTACCACCTTACATAAGTAGCATATGACAGACCCTTCCCTACCCTTTCTACATAAGGTATCCCAAGTTAAGGCTTTATTAGAAAGTAAAAAACACATAAAAACTTTAGACTTAAGTGGGCATTTAAATTTCCAGACCGCTTTCCACCACCAAATAAGCTCATCATCAACCCTATCCTTGATCAACTGAGAATAACCCACTTTTGGAGAGTATTTCCTATATTTTGAATGGATCCAAACCAACTCATCAACATAATCAGTTAACCTAATGTTGGTGGCCTTAAGAATAGCAATATAACCATTCCAAATCAAAACATCTTGAATATCCACTATACTGACATTATCAAAAGAAAGTCAAGCTTGATCCAACAAAATAGAAGACTCAGGATTATCAATATAATTAAGAAAGTAAAAACCATGGTTATGTAAATTATCAATCATATGTGGAGGTAAAATATGTCTCCACTTACATCCAACCTAAGGATCAGAACCAAGACGCACATCAACCCCATTACCAACCTTCCAAACAAGACCATCTCCATTTAAATCAAAAGACACTAATACTGCTTTCCAGCAGATATAAATATTCCTTCATTGTTTTGAAGAGCTTCTAATCCAATCAGAAAAAGACAAAGGCCTGATATATTTCTGAATAGCAATCTGTACCCACAAATCAGATACATGAACAATACTCCACGCACTCTTGGCTGCCAAAGATTTTGAGAAAAAAATAGGAATTTCAAAACCCCAACCATCGAGAAACTTTGGGTGAGTCAGAGTCTTCCAAGAAGTCTAGGATAAACCAAAATGTTCAAGATTGACGGACCATAAGAACTTAAAGAAAATATTCCTGAGCTTTTAAATCACACCCATAGGAATATATAAATGCATCTAATAGACAGGAATAGCCTCAAGAACATTTTTGACCAAAACCAACTTTCCTCCTTTAGACAACCAACGGTGACTCCAATTCTTAATCTGGTTCTCAACTTTGGCAACCAACCAGTCCCAATCCTTAATAAAATATCTGCAAGGTTTTAGATGAAAGCCAAGATACTTCAAGCCCATCTCAATTTTAGCCATCGAAGAAGAAAAGATGTTCCTTATCTTATTTAAATCGGACACATCCAAACAAGCATAAAGTAGGGTGGATTTATCATCATTAATCAACATCCCAGAATCCTTACAAAAACAACTCAAAACATCATTTAAAGTCAATAAAGACTTATTAGAACTATCAGTAACAATAACAATATCATCAACAAAGAGAATGCGTGTTAAAAAAAACCCATTGTCGAAAGGAATCCCAACAAGATCCCCATTATCCTTAGCAGCAAGGATAGCTCTACCAAGGCCTTCGTCAACAATAAGAAATAACAACGGCGCTAAAGGTAAACCTTGTCGAAGACCACCACTAGGTATAAAAAAAGTGGAAGCATCGCCATTAATAAGGATGGAAAAAGATACAGAGAAAATACTTCCCATCACCCAGGAGATAAAGGGCACATCAAACCCATATGAGAAAGAATGACCCAGAGATAAGTCTAGTTCACCCAATCATATGCCTTGGAGAGGTCAATTTTTAAAACCGACGCCTTAAGATGCTTGCTCTATATAGTATGCAACCCTTCTGAATAACTTCCACAACATCATGAATCTGCCTCCCAGGAAGAAACCCGAATTGCTCCCCAGAGATATAGTTACATAAAATATTCTTACTACTAGGAGAAATAACCTTGCCAATAATCTTGTAGAAACAATTGAATAAATAAATAGGCCTAAAATCCTCAAAAGTATTAGGGGAATCAGATTTTGGGATTGAAGCAATCAAAGTGGTGTTAAAAACAAGTATTTTACCACTTCTCCTGGTATCATCAACAACCTGAAGTAAATTCGTTCCCAAAACATCAAACATAGCCTTATAAACCTCAACAAGAATCCCATCCGGGCCCAGGATTTTATCATTTTTATAAAGGGCCAGGACAACTTAAAGTTCTTTGATAGTAACCGAGGTCATACGATCAGCATTATCCTCTTCAAAAATAGAGGAGGGGGAATTTTAAGCAATATTCATAATATAGGGTAAAGAGAGATTATTGTCCTAATGAAAAAGCGTCCCAAAATTATTAACCCCGACAACAACAATATTACCAAAACCTTCAACCGTAATGCCATGGTCATCAACAATATTCCAAATGGAATTAACATTTTGCCCGAAATTAGCAAACTTATGAAAAAAAATAAGTATTATCATCACCACAAGTAAGCCACAAGGACTGACTTTTCTAACGAGCAACATTCTCACGATCTAAAAGGATATTCCATTTATGAGCTTCCAAAGCAAGAAGATTAACCTCATCCTCATAAGAGAAAAACCCAAAACCAACCAAATTAAAAGAATCAACCAACTGATGTTCAATGACCAATAAATCCTTCAAATCCTTTTTAAGTTTATGAACAGACCAACGAATGGAAACTTCTTTACTATTTTTTAAATATTCAGCAAAATGAGAAGTAAGAGAAACCATAAAGTTATCCTTATAAACTCTCCAAGTATCCTTCAATAAAGTGACAAATCTCTCATCCTTTAACCAATGAGTACTAAACTTAAAAGGACAACGAGGCTTACATTCACCATTGCTTATCTGAAACAGAACCGGGTGATGATCTGAATCACCACCATGACCAACCCATTGATGAAATCTAAATCCTTCTCCAATAAATCAACAGAAACACGGATACTATCAAGTCTCTTACAAATATTATCAGGTCCAACCCTTTTATTATAACAGGTGGGAAGTAAAATAGAAGGCTCAATATCCACCAATCCATGTTCAACCAATTTTAAAGTTAAAAGATTAGATAGATTATTCACACAATCCCTAGGTCCCCAGATCTCAAAAAACCCCAAGGAAAAATTCAAATCCCCACCTAAGATAAGGTTTGATTTCTCGATGCATACTTTAGAAAAAAGATTACCAAAAACCTTCCCGCTCCATATAAGGACCATAGATATTAACAAACCAAAAATGCATCTTGAATTCAATAGAATAAAGAAAGACACCAATACCAAAAATGACCTCCCATGCATTCAATAAATGAAATAAATTAACCTTCCAACCCAACAATAAACCACCATATTTTCCTTTTTCATCAACATAATCAAACTTCCAACCTTTTAATAGTAACTCCAACTCCACAACAATAATATACCCCTTAGACATACTTTCCTGTAAAAAAAAACATCCGGATGTTGATCCTCTACCAACCTTCAGAGCGTTAGTTTTTTGGGTAAAATAGCTAAACCATGACAATTAAGGGAAAGAACAAGCATTACAAAATATAATTAGAGGCATCCCTTGCTCTAAGCGCCCTAGAAAGTCGACCAGACGAACAAACATGCCCCACAGAACCTAAAGAAAGTTTATATGTACAGGATTCATTCAAAAGAAGATTACCAATAGTAAGCCCAGATAAAAAAGGACTCCCAACAACTTCAAGTTTACCAGTCGAAGGATCTTTAGAGAATGATTTCAAAAAATAACCTTCCGCTTTAAGGGGAGAAGCCTTTTTAGGAGATACAAACCCTAAACAACCCATATTGTGATTTAAAAAAGGAGCAACATAGGATAAAGATTCACCAGTCAGGGGATAAACAGAAGGCTCCCAAAAATAACTATATATAAAATCAAAACCATGATAAAAAAAGGTAAATAGGTGAGAGGCATAAGGGTTTTAAGGGCTAAACAACCATACCAGGTAAATGTAAAACATATGTCTCACAAGGACCAACCGAATCCTGCCTCAAAAGATCCACTGGAGGGGACAAAGGTACCTCCATCACAACATCAGCCATAGATTGATTCAAGCAAATAGGATCAACATCAAGAACCTCCTTATCCATTTAAACCCGCCACTATTTAACAGAATTAAAATCTCGATAATTCTTTTTAAAAAGCAAGTCACACTAAACAATCGCATGAACATAGCAATGACAATGATTACATCGAAAAGGGACCCTTGTGTAATCCAAAGGTTGTCGAAAAACCCTATTACCCCATTCAATTGTGATTTCCTCCACCAGGACATCACACAAATCAAGATTGACTAATACTTTTCCCGTACACATTGTTGGGCCCACTATATGTCAGTTAATTAAAACTTAACATGCAGAGTGCTAAACATAAATTATCAACCCAAGGAAGTCTTTTATTTCAAAGCTATCATGCAAGATCTATGCAAGCACAATTTCTACCTAACACTGTTATCTATTGGTATGCAATCGAAACTCTTTGTAAACTAGATCACACCTTCTTGAAAGTAAATCAAACCTCGAACCTATTCGTAAATCCAACATGTAAATGTAATCACACTTCAACAAAATTAATTCTTATGAATCAAGATCTAATTGCATACATCTAAAATAAGTGTTATGTTGGCCAACGATCTATCAAAATGAATTAATAGGAGAACACTATGACAAATCTAATGGATAAAAACATGAACTGAATAATAAAACAACTATGATAAATCTAGATTCTAATGAATGAAAACATGAACTAAATAATAAACAAATATAAACAATAACACACCTAAAATCAATACTACCAGCATCTGCTCAGGGAAGAGGGCCCTTCCTCCACTGAGCAGAGCTGGATCTCCACAATGAAAGTCTACAACTCCAGAATTAAGAAACTGCCAGCATGTATTATCATAATGGAATGATTACAATAGATCTGGATCAAATCCTACATCATAACATTGATTTCTCTTCCCCCTCTCTCCCCCCCTCTCAATGAGATTGATTAAATATTTATACATAAAATTATCTCATGAAAATGAAGAATTGAACTCCTAATTTGTGATCTGTAACAACTAAAACATGGCCGTAACTGCTGGCAACTTTGGAACCAGCCGCAACAGCAAATCTGGAAAATACCCTCATAAAGAACCATCTGTATATCCCAAATCGTCTCTTTGTTTGGCCATTTCCTTTAAGAGTCAGGTAAATGAGGATGTTATGCACAAAACCCATGTCTCAGATTTTTGAGATTCATTTCCATCTGCCCGAAAATCGAGACGTGAATCAAGGTGTTCTTATGTGGCATGCATTTTCGGTTAAGGCTGTAACAGCTGGCTATGAGCGTCCTGTATGTGAAAAATCACTCCACAAACCATCATTAGTAAAATTATGCATAATAGTCTTCAATTCATAAAAGATAAAGGAAAATAATCATTATTAACCACTTAAAACATCAATGGAAGTAGTATGCTGTTTTACACACAGTTACAACAAATGGATGGAAAATGGAATGATAAATGGGCGATAATGGTAAGAAAATGGATGAAATATATGTCGATAAATGATGGAAAAATGGGCAATTCCAGGGACCAACATCTCCCCCAAACTGAACTTGTTGCATGTCCTCATGCAACCCAATACCTGTGTAGCATCCAACTAGAAGAACTCATTCACTTGTTCCTTCATTTTACAATTCGCACAGTTGAAGCCAGAAGAAATGGAGAGTTTAACAGAAATTGACAGAGTCACTTAGCGGAGAATTTAGTAGAAAATTTGGCGGAGTTGCAGCTCTTTAGCAGAGGATTTAGTAGAAATTTGACGCAGTCACAGCTTATTTTATTTTTTTAGCAGAGAATTTGGCGAAGGTTTTACCGAAGATTTTGGCGGAGTTGCAGCCCAAATAGCTCTAAATTTAGTGATGAATTTGGCAGAGTCGCAGCTGAATAGCTAAACAGATGAACAGAGTGAAAAAGGTTTTATGGAGTTGTAGCTAAATGGAACGGAAAAGGTTTTACGGAGTCGCAGCTGAACAGCCGACGAAACGAAAAAGGTTTTACGGAGTCGCAGCTGAACAGCTGACGAAACGAAAAAGGTTTTACAGAGTCGCAGCTAAACAGCTGAATGGAACGAAAAAGGTTTTACGGATTCGCAGCCGAACAACTAAACGGAATGGTAAATTTTTTACGAAGTCGTAGCTGAACAACTGAACGAAGGAATGGAAAAATGGCAATACTTTACGGTGTTGCAGCCTTTTGAACAGAAAACTTACGAAGTAATTTTATCCCAAACAACGAACTGGGTTTGGCTGAATTTTTTCAAACAGTTTTATATTAGTCCAATGCACCTACACACCAAAAATTAGAGAAACCCACATCATGGATTTCGAGAAAAATGAAAATTGGTTGTAGATGATTATGACCATTTTCTTGAAAACCGTACATTGGATTGAGATGACAATTACCAGGCTTGTTCATCTTGGTATTATGCACTTCCTATCCAAAAATCATGATAATACAACTTACCAATTACAAGATATACCCATTTCAATTTCTGCACTTTTGTAGATTAACATGAATAAAAATGTGTTGCAGCTGAACTTCATGAATCAATATTTTACAAAATACAAACTGACTTGGGCTGAAATTTTGTAAAAAAGTAACTACCATTCTAATGCATCTCCACACCAAAAATTAGACAAACCCATATCACATATTTCGAGAAAAATGCGAATTGGTTGTAGGTGATGATGGTCATTTTCTCGAAAACCATGCACTAGATTGAGCTGAAACTTGCCGCGTTTGTTCATCCAGATGTCATTCATTCCTTGTCCAAGTTTCGTGAAAATCCACCTTACCAATTTAAATATATGCTCAAATCAAATTTTGCACTTTTTGTAGATGAACATTAAAAAGTGTGTTGCAGCTAAACTTCTTGAACCAATATTTCACAAAATACAAACTGGTTTGGGCTGCAACTTTGAGGTATTTTTCATATTACCTTGGTGCATCTACTCACCAAATTTCATGAAGACCTAGATTACCTTTTGGGAGATATGCCCACTTCAATCTCTGCCCTTTTGCAAGCTGTAAATGAGTAAAAATCAGTATGCACAAAGAATGTCAAAAACCACTCCCCCAAACTAAATATGTCGCATGTCCTCATGCAAAAGAAGAGTTGTCATCTTAGTTGTAAACAACCATCTCCCCCAAACTGAGGATACATCATGTGCTCATGCTTATTAAAACCAAATTCAACCAAAGTGTGTAATCAATTATTCATATTGCCTCTTTGTGATTTTGAAAGAAAACCACTTATTATTGTTACCAATGATCTCCAACAATTGGCACACCAACTGAATCCTCAAAATGATGAGCATGAAATGATATATGAATATATGTAAAAGGGATGAATAGAGCAACTGAATGCAGCATTAAAATGATCAAATTTCTTTTTAGAGCGTGGGAAGAACAAATCACCTACCCTTGTTTCATACCCTGTTATATGGTAGCATGTGTTTGTTTTAGAACAAAAATGTCCAAATCATTAGAAAAATTCCTTTATGATTGTAAATAGAGGCAACTGTGTTTTATTGACCATTAAATCCATGCCAATGCTACAGGACTATTCGTTGAATGAGATGCCAAGCATTCTTTTGCACATTCCACAACAATCAAACTCATTTCGGAAATTCTGTCAACCTTGACAAATGACCAATGCTGGGAGTAATCATTACCTTCATGCTGCTGAGATAAACTTCACATTAGACCTTAAAAAGGCTGCTACAGGATTTCCATTGTGCATGTATCATGTTCATGATGGCTAAAACCAATGTATGCATTAGTGGATTGTAAAGATACCATATGTATAAGATGGTGGAAAATCCATATACCATAGAAAATGTGGCTCTCAATAATTTTGACTTATGAAGATGTGAACTATCATGTGTACCACTGAACAAAGCAAACAAATCAAAGAAATCATGCATTTGTTTTCCATCGTGCTTGTGTGATAGCATACTCTTGAGAAGGAATGGCTTCTACATCAACTTTTTATGTTGTAGGTTCTTGTGTCCAGCCTATCATTCTCTTTCAAGATGTGTATTAGTTGCTTTATTTTTCCTCACTATTTTTATATGGCAACAGAGTACCATTTCTTACTGCTGGTTCTTGTGTGGCAGCATCAAAGATTTTTATTTTTTATTTTTACTGCTGGTTCTTGTGTGGCAGTAGCAAGACTTCCTATTGTTGGCTCTTGTGTGACAACAATAAGGTATCCTTTGATTATTTTCATGCTTGGTCAGTTGGGTTGGTGAGATGTTGGGTAGGAATTTGAAGTGGATGTGCATAAATGATGAAGTGTTAGAATTGAGTGGGAAATGATGGGAATGGATGGACATAAAATGCTATATAGAGAATGGAAATGGCTAATGCTTAGTGGTTCTTCATGACATTTCCCTAAATATTTAATAAATAAAAAACTCATGCTATTTTACCTCAAGTTTTACCTCCATGGAAGCCTTGGTTGACATGAATGGACTGGTGTATGTTGGAGCTATGTAGGTCGATTTGATGCTGAGACAGATGTATATGAGAGCTAAAACTAGATGAGGCTTAATTTGATCCATGATGTTGTGCTGGTTGAATGTAAGAATAACTGCTGAGACAATTGATGAGGAGAAATTCTACCACAAAAGCAGAAAGCTCATTTCCTTATTCTGAAAATCAACTGCTGGAATGAAAATGGAAAGTAATTGCAAAACTAGTGAAACAAATGATGCTGTAAGTCACTGTTGAAACCATTAGATCACATAATCTTCAACTGCTACAAACCGAGGTACAATTCTTACCATGCGAATGAATGTGCTGAAGTCGAGCATGGAAAGAAATCATTGGATTACCGGCCATTAATGTATGTCGTTAACCAATGTGAAGCAACTCACCTTTAATGACAGTGAGCTTTAAAGTACCTTAGTGCATCTTGGCATGTACAAATGGATGTGCTGGAGTCGAGTCACCTGCAAGATTTGTCAATCAAGAGGCATTGATGAATCCCCATGATTAACAACAAGGAAATCTGCCATTGATTCATGCAGACATCAGGGCACTATAAAAACTATAATCTTGATCTTAGATGATGTGTCGGAGTCGATGGGACAAGACCATTGGAAGATGGACCTTAATGAATTCCACATCATCCAAAATAAATGATTGTGAAGAATCATAGTGAAAAATAGAACCAACATGAAACTCAGAAGTGGAAAGTATATGTAAAGTCATGATGTAGTAGTGATGGAAAATAAAAAGGTTAAGGTGACTACATAGGCAGTGGAAAATGGGACTTCAACATGAATGGATTTTTAAGGTTTTGAAATGAGGAGGGTGAATGAATCTACCATAGGGCAATTGGCTTCTTGAGGGGTTTTTTTCGGCAACAATTGGTATGACAGGTGTCTAAAAATGATTCTTGGCATGTAGCAATGAGACTTGAATTATTGAACATTGGTATGGTTTGCACATCAATCTATCAATTTTTTTATGTGCTCAATCCATTTGCAAATTGATAAAAAGTCTTCAAGAGTCACTCATGCATGCATTGACATTCTTCTTCCAAGGACCTGCAAAAACCTAGCATTTGTCTGCAATAAAAGGTCAGACGATGGAAGAAGAGAGGTGATTGGTCTCTCTTCACCCAACACTTATGAAAAAAATAACAAGCAATTACTTATAAAAAAAATCCAAAGAAAAATGAACAAAGCAAAATCCATTTTATACCTGCGAGAGAGCAATGCCCATCTAGACTCACCAACAGTATTCTAATCATAGCTTCTTCGTTCCTTGTCCAATTTGAGTGATTCCAAATCCAAATGAAATTAAATTTATAGGTCTATTTCCCTTATAAACAGGTTTTTAAAATTTGATGTAATGATGTTCCAAATCACTCAGTAACAGTCTGCATGACAAGGTGTTTTTTCGAATTCTGGACTAGACCAACAGTCTCGGTTTTAGGCTTAACATTTTCGTTGGATAACAGATTGATGTGATTCAAATTGGATATGAAAGTAGATTCATGTAGGTATCTCCATTAGAAACAGGTTTTGAATCCAATAAGAATTGATGGGTCAAATAAGCCAATGAACAATCTAGAAAATAGAGTTTTAGGAATGCAGATTTGTGATAGGCAGTCGGTATTTTGGTCATAAAATTTGCATACAATATCGGAATGGAGTGATTAAAATTGCATTGTAAACTAGATTCATATGTAAATATACCATTGAAACATGTTTTCAAGATATATCCAGTAAGGCATCCAAATATTGATTGTCCCAGCTCTGTTCCTAAGCTGCCTGCTTGACACCCCGTTAATATTTTGGCCATAAAATTTTCGTTTGACACCCAATATTAAAAATTCAAATTGTTTTGGAAACTATATTCAAAGGGCTACTTGGGATGTAAATAGGTTTTAAAAAAAATTCCACTTGGTCTCTCAAAAACGGACTGTCCCAGCTGTGTTTCAGTAAAATTTTCAAGCCAAAATGTCACCAAAAAATTAATAAATGAAATTTGATCCCCAAAAAGTGACCGGAATATGTGTGAATGTTTTTAATGATGTAAATTTAAATATAACACACACCCATACCAAAAATTTCAAGTATTGAGCACCTATATTGATTTACACAGTCTGTTGCAGCTGCAACTCTTAAAAATGATATAATGTTGAAATAAAGCATGTGTATTTTTATGGATGTGTTATATATAAATAAAAACTAAATACATATCATGATGTGAAACACACACATATCTCAAACTCATAAATTTTTACCTGTAGCACAGTCACAGCTGGGTGTTGCAGCTCCTTGTCACAACTGGGTGTTGCAGCTAACAAATTCATGCCAAGTTCAAGCTTGAAGGGTTCCATAATCGATGGCTCCTTTTCCTGTGGATCCTTCATTCGCCTTCCCTAATTACTGTAATTTTGTTTTCATGATATATATAATTTTTTTATTTGTAACAAATAGAAACAAATTGAAATTGGAAAATTGATGACAAAAATTATTTAAGCATTTTGTTCAAATAGTTAACAATTCCAAAGCATTCATGAAAACATCTCATACACATTCCTTATCTTTCTACTTTCTGATCTTCCGAATTACAACAAGGTGCGGGAAGAGAACATACTTATTTAAAAATTAAAAATACTTTTAAAAAAAACATGGTTTTATTTTGTTATTCTATCCTACCCTATTCTACTTGGAAATATAAAAATTGTTCAAGTGTATGCATATTTCCAATGGAGCCACTTTCGAAGAAGCGACTCAAGCAGCCTCATACTCCCAACAGAAAAATATAACTTTATGAATGCTAGGATATGAGAGATCAACTTCCCTTGAAATGGTGGTGCCAAGAATTGGTGAAGTATGGAATGATGTTTTAAACCGATGACAGATTGAAACTAAGCTTCAATATAGTCTTTGTTCCCTTGATTACTCATGGATGTTACACCATGAAAATCTTTATTAAACTGATCTTCCTCAATGCATAAGAGTTTCGGATCTAATGATGTGAATGACGCTTTTGGTTCCAATGGCTATTCTCCATCAAATATTACGCGTGTCTTGTTGATCTTGTCTACTTGCTTATGAGGCCCACTAGAAGAAACTCCATCTGCAAATCTTGGATTTAAAACATGTTCAGGCCTTGTATGGATTTGCTGCAACAATGCACTTGACCTTTTTGCAATGGTGTAGATGAGGTAGAATAAGAGGAAAATGTAGGAACATTTTGCAGTTCAACACTGTAAGCATACTATATTGTTTTATTATAGTTAGGGTGGAGGGTGGATTGGACAGGAAATTGTGTTGGATACCAAGGAGTTTGATGAGAAAACAGATGTGGTTGATGTAGAGGATTGATTTGTGAGGTTGATATTGAAGGACCAAGTTGTGTTGCAACATGAGGGAGAGTGGCCATGTGATCAAAAGATAGGCCATTCCAACCTTGTGGATAAGGTAGGTAAGAGTTAAATTGAGGCTGCAACAGCTGCCATGGTGGAAGAGTATTCAATGGTTGAGTATGAAAGTAAGGAAATGGAGGGATAGAGTTTTGAACCATATATGTAGGCCATGGTTGACATGATTGTTGCAACGAGTTGGCTGCAACTCCCAGATCTCTTTGGTATGTTTCTTTCATCCTTGGTAAGGAGGGACAATGATCTGTGGAGTGATTCAAGTCACATATACCACAACTTTCAAGACTATTCAAAGGGAAATACCTTGCTTCTCTTATTTCCTTCTGCTTTTCCTTATCCTGCAAAACACCCAATTGTGAATCAACTTTAAGATTTTTAAATACATTACTGATTTCAGCTCGTAAAACTCTTATTTTTGCAGCAGATTTCAAAAATAGAGATAAAAGTTCCTTAGAATTCTTACCAGTCTTGAAGTTTCCTCTTGAATACCTTCTACATAACTCACAAATATCATCATATGCTAACTGAAATACATTACCTGTTCCCATCATATTTAATATTTCTAAATATTCAGCTTGGATTCCCTTTAGTAGAAGTGTTTTTAAGGTCTCCTTCCCCCGTTTTCTTTGTTTGGATATTTGGAGATTATATTGAAAGCGTTCTATGTATTCCTCCATACTCTCTTTTTCTCCTTGTCTCATTTCGAAGATGTCTTCATTGGCCCTGCAATAATCTTGGTACCTTTTCAAGAATACATGTTTCATGTCTTCCCAAGTTTGTATACAATTCCCATCGAGGCTCATGAACCATCGGAGGGTTGTTCCTTTTAGAGTAAGGGGAAACACATTCAACTTTTGATCATTAGCACAATAACCATATCCTCTACAAAGTACTTCAAATTGAAATAAAAATATATCAGGGTCTTCGTTTTCCAAACCGTGAAAATTTGGTAGAACATGTGGGGGAATTCTTTTCGTTGGTGCCACTCCTCTCGAATCTCTGATGAGAAATTTGAAGGTAACAACTTCTGCATCTTTCTTACCTACCATCTCTTCATTAGATTCTTTATGTCCTATCTTGAGGCTCCTCCTTCAAATGTTCCTGTCAACTTGTTAGTAGAATGGGTGGTGCTTACAACACCACTAAGGGGAATGATAAGATTTATGCTCCAAAAATTGAACATGAAATAAAACTGAATGTAAAGACATAAAATTCACACTCAAAATAAATTCAATAAACTGAAATGTAATCATGCAACCTACATGCCCTAATTTAATAATGCATCTACAAAACAATGTCAGATGTACTTTTGCACCATTAATAACTTCCTCGGCAACGATGCCAAAATGTTGGGCCCACTATATGTCAATTAATTAAAACTTAACATGCAAAGTGCTAAACATAAATTATCGACCCAAGGAAGTCTTTTATTTCAAAGCTATCATGCAAGATCTATGCAAGCACAATTTCTACCTGACACTGTTATCTATTGGTATGCAATCGAAACTCTTTGTAAACTAGATCACACCTTCTTGAAAGTAAATCAAACCTCGAACCTATTCGTAAATCCAACTTGTAAATGTAATCACACTTCAACAAAATTAATTCTTATGAATCAAGATCTAATTGCATACATCTAAAATAAGTGTTGTGTTGGCCAACGATCTCTCAAAATTAATTAATAGGAGAACACTATGACAAATCTAATGGATAAAAACATGAACTGAATAATAAAACAACTATGACAAATCTAATGAATGAAAACATGAACTAAATAATAAACAAATCTAAACAATAACACACATAAAATCAACACTACCAACATCTGCTCAGGGAAGAGGGCCCTTCCTCCACTGAGCAGAGCTGGATCTCCACAATGAAAGTCTACAACTCTAGAATTAAGAAATTGCCAACATGTATTATCATAATGGAATGATTACAATAGATCTAGATCAAACCCTACATCATAACATTGATTTCTCTCCCCTCTCTCTCCCCCCCTCTCAATGAGATTGATTACATATTTATACATAAAATTATCTTATGAAAATTAAAGAACTGAACCCCCAACTTGTGATCTGTAACAGCTAAAACACGGTCGTAACTGCTGGCAACTTTGGAACCGGCTGCAACAGCAAATCTGAAAAATATCCTCTCGAAGAACCATTTGTATATCCCAAACCGTTGCTTTGTTTGGCCATTTGCTTGATAGTCTAGTAAATGAGGATGTTACGCACAAAACCCATGTCTCTGATTTTTTATATTCATTTCCATCTGCCCAAAAATCGAGACGTGAATCAAGGTGTTCTTATGTGGCATGAATTTTCGATTAAGGTTGTAACAGCTGGCTATCAGCGTCTTGTACGTGAAAAATCACTCCACAAACCATCATTAGTAAAATTATGCATAATAGTCTTCAATTCATAAAAGATAAAGGAAAATAATCATTATTAACCACTTAAAACAACAATGGAAGTAGTATGTTGTTTTACGCACAGTTACAACAAATAGATGGAAAATGGAATGATAAATGGGCGATAATGGTAAGAAAATGGATGAAATATATGTCGATAAGTGATGGGAAAATGGACAATTCTAGGGCCCAACACACATCACGTCAGACTGAACAAAGGATAAATCCGCTTCCACAAAAGACCCCAAAGAATTTGCTACAAGTTTAAAAAATTCCAAAGACCAAAGTTCGAAAGGTAGGTAGCGTAATTTAACGCAAATGGACATAACATCATACCTTTTAGAGCGTGGATCGAATAAAGGAATCCACTACTTCAACAATAAGGCAACACCATCCCATTTCCAAGAACCCGCGAGGACAAAAGCCACGTCCACGCTCGTTTTTTAATGTGTTTTTCCTATGCGGTTTGTGTTACTGATAGAGTTAGAGGTAATTGAGAATTCTTGTAATTAACATGTGAATATACATCATAACGATATATATTTTAAGATCAAATGATATAAATTTTATGTTTGTTCATTTATATTACACAAATGTACACAATTTCTGAATACATTTGGTTTGCTTTGTGAATTTATAGGGCTACATAAACAAATATAAAGCCTAGAGAGAATCAAAATAGAAACTAATGCATTTTTTTAAAGTTGGATTTGATATCGGTGTTTAATCCCACCCGACATTTTTAAGAATTTTTTTTTTTAATATTATATGAGAATAGAGAACATCCAAGCTTTTAGAGTATAGTTTTTTAATATTAAAGGTGAAGACTTTAATAATCTAGAGACATTTAAACAACATGTAGTTCATTCACATTTTTTATTATAAATGTTAACATTAACATACAAAAACACATTCATAATGATTTGATGATTGACCTGGAAAAATTAAAAAAAAAAAACCTTTATGATTACATCTAACACCACGGAAACAAAAATTGCAACACATAGATCCACTTACTCAACAACAGTTTGGAGAGAAAAATATTTCAAAGGAATTATCGTCAAAGATTATTGCAACTTTCTCCTTAAAATGTGTTTCATCAACACAACATTTATGATGTGAAGAATTACCCATGGATCATTTGATTGCAAGGCATGATTATCTATAATCATTAACAACACTAAGGGTTAGCTCAATTGGTAAGATGTGCGCACACACTCTTAGTTTGGGGGGAGGTCACAAGTTAGAGCCTTGAGTCTTTCCGAGTCAGGCCTTCTGTTAGGATCGTTGACGGTTTACCACCCTTAACATCAATGAAATATGGGGAAGTATTGGTGCGTTTCCTGGTCAAGTTTCCCTTGAAAAAAAAATCTATTCATTAACGTTTCATGAAGTGAGCATAAGTTGCATCCCTAAAATGCCACGACTATGGTTGAGTGACCTGCTCAGTTTTTGCTTGGTGATAGACTCTTTAAATATCATGTTTAGAAATGGAATAAGCCAAACCCAAGGCACATTACCAACAACTGCATTAATACTCAATACTTTTGATGAGCTTGAAGGGCCAGTCTTGGAGGCACTCTCATTTAACTTCCATGTCTATGCCATTGGTCCATTGTTGCTATTGGAAAAGTGAAGGAAACTCACAAGCGAGAAGTCATGAAATGAGGATATTCTAATAACAACTTAGAAAAGTTACTCAACCATCTATTCCTAAAAAAAATGCATCAAATGATTGTCCAACATGTCGAAGCAGAATGTGTTGAATGAAGAAAGATTCCATTATCTTTAAGCTCTTCTTTTCCATTGCATTTCAAGGTAAAATTTAGGTTGCTTTGTTTGTAAATGTTCCTCCTAAATGTATGTTCATGTTGTCAAGCTCATTTACAGCTTATTTTCCATTTTCAATTAGATTGTTTCACATTTTTATCAAGCACAGCTTTGTGAGACTCATATTACTTTTCGGAGTTACAAAGGAATATAGACTTAATTTCAAGGACTACAAATGGAAGAAATGGATTACTATAGCATAAGTTTGAGCTCATATTCCTTTTTCAATGTTACAAAGGATTATAGACTTAATTTAAATTTCAAGGACTACGAATGAAAGAAATGGATTACTGGATCTAAAAAAATTAAGGGAACTTAATTCATATTTTTTTTAAATATTTCAAATTTTGAAATATTTATTATATGATTAACTAAATACCTATACAACTTAAATACAATTGAGAAAGTCTAATTATGACTTCTCCATACATTGAACCTATTTAAGGCATGAGATTGAGGGTCGTGTACATTCAAGTAAAGCTTGTTTCATCTTCAAATAAATTTTATTAAAAGAAGTGTGAAATCCATTCTCTCCAGTGTGTCATGGGAAAGGAGAGGAATATAATTAAAAATAACTTGAATTATTAATTATCACATCCACAAGTAAAGTGGTCGATGAATGGTTATTGTCTCTGAAAACTTCAACCAGGTTCCAAAGATGAGAAATGCAACATGCTTGGATTCAAGCCATTTTTTAGAATTGGCCTAGTACCAACCAAGGGTAAAAAAAAGTGGGAAGTTTCGTTTTCTGTTACATATTCCTTCATATTTTTTCTGGTTACAGGTTTTGATTGCTTAGGGTTTAGTTAGTTTGTTTTACACTTACCTTTATTTTGCTGCTTTTTTTGTGGAGTTTCTAAAAAAAATGTGTAGGTTGGACCTAGGTTTTATACCAAAAACAAGACTAGAGGAAGAAACTGAAGAACATCAACATGTGGCAAAATATCATTAGAATATAGACAGTTCGCAAGCTATAGTTTACACGGAGGGGGAAAAGATTTTACCCGTGAATGGAAAAGACACAATACACTTGACAAACCTTATTTCTAGTCTTGGGGTTTGAGATACCACCTTTAAACCAAAGGTGTATGAAAGGATCTGGAAATTTTGTGAAAAGTAAATACATCTCTGGTAAGTCCAAAAAAATGTGCGACAAACCCTAACCTTTGTTCAGCTATGAAAGACTCTGCTAATAAACTAAAGGCGAATGAGGAATATTTGGATCCTACAAGGAAAGATGGCCTATCCTTGGTGAATCCTAACAACAATTCAGAGTTATAGAATGATGGTAGCAAACTGAAGGTGATTGAGAAAGTTTCAAAGGTTTGTGGATTGACTAAGAAATTTGGTGGCGAGGGATTTGTCAAAACTTAGCCGAACTTCCAATCACTGAAGAGTACATGTGAAAAAGCACGAATCAAAAGACATACAAAAGCTTTAGGGTTAAATTAGAGGTGGAAGATTTTAAAGTTGCACATGATACAAATTTGGAGAAAGTAGAAGGTTTAACCAGAAGGGATCTGGTTGGTAGATTGGAATATCTAAAAATGAATAGATAAGAAATGGTTAAGTGGTTAGTAGAAAATTGGAAACATGTCATTGAGTACTCCCTGCAAGTTTTTTGACTCCCAAATGCCGATTGGTTTTGCTTCTTTTTTCTCTCGGAGGAAGATTCTCAAAATATTTTAGAAAGTTTTTGGGTAATCAAGGAGGGGTATTTAGTTCTCTGGCAATAGACGACACACTTTAACCACCAATGGCAAAAATATTGCAAGCAACATCTATGGATGCTTCTTCCCAATTTTCCATTACAATTTTAGTCGAAGGAATTTCTAAAAAAAATAGGAAATCATCTCGGAAGGTACATACATGTTAATCTTGACATATGTTATAAGGATACAAAAGGATGGCCAGAGTATTGCTTGAGATGAACACAAAAGAAGGTTTACTAGAAAAAAAAATTAATTTGAGGTGGGGATAATTTATATTGGAGCAAAAGCTGGATTTTTTGGGCATTCCTTTTTTATTCCTAATCTGCACAAATACGGGTCACCTAAAGAATAAATGCCCTGAAGCATTTTGGAATTCAAGGGGTTTTCAAACAAATCAAAGAAAAGAGGCTCTAGATAGTCCATTCGGCCATTTACAACCCTCGAATTCTGATTCATCCACATTTGGTGACTTTGAGCTCCAAAAAGGTATGTCCCCTGAACTCTCTTATGTTCCAAATGAAGTTATGACTTATAACAAACTTAGTTTTATTAAGTTAGTGGAAAAAGACCTAGACCGTAGATTAGAAAATAAGGTGGTTGATTATAGAGTGGTAGGAAAGGCTATTCTACCACTAGACTATGGATTGAATGAAAGGGGAAATGTGTTTTCAAGGATATTAAAAGGGGTTAAAAACTTATAGGGTACTAGGATTCTGGATGATATGGAAAAGGACTCCAGTGAATGGATATCTATTTCCGATGTGGCTAATAAAGCGAGGGATGGTAGTCAAGAGCTCTTGGCTAAATAAGGTGTATATATTTATTCTTTAATCAAAGTCTCAGTTATAGACCCTATACAAAGTTTAAGTTCAACTGTTATTTCGGGACTAGAAGTCAATGGGGTTTCTAGAGGGAAGAATTTTGGATTGGAAGGAGAAGTGGTAAAATACCCTATACAAACATAGGTTAATAAATATGTGGAAAAATCTTCTAAGAATCCTATAAATTCTTT
Source organism: Pseudotsuga menziesii (assembly GCA_001517045.1). NCBI lineage: Eukaryota > Viridiplantae > Streptophyta > Pinopsida > Pinales > Pinaceae > Pseudotsuga > Pseudotsuga menziesii. The sequence continues at coordinate 181,561 of LPNX010251707.1, read as the reverse complement.
AGGCACCAGAACGTCGCCATTGGGAAAAAGAATAAAAGGTTGGAAAGAAAGGAGAAAGGGGAAGACGAAAATTGTGAAATGGAAGCTAATGGAATAAGTGGAAGTTATATACCCTTATCTGTTAGAATTCAGAATGTTGAAGATAGTTTGACAGATAACTCACTAAATTATGAGGCCCTTAGAGAAGTGACACCTCAAGAATTGGTTCATTAATGCTTTGCTCATCATATAACATAAGAGGGCTAAAGGGAGGCCCCAAATTTAGATCCCTCAAAAGATTCATTGAATCAAATAGGGTAGACATCTATTTTTTTTTCAAGAAACAATGACAAACGGTTTGAAAGCTTGTGAATATTTTCTAAAATTTCTGAAATATTGGGAGACATGTGCGCTTGATGGTGAAGGTCAATCTGGGGGGTTGGTTGCATTATGGAATCCAAGAGTCTGTAACTTAACTCCTTACAAAACTTGTGCAGGTATTTTGTTAGAGGAAATACTTAAAGGTTTTGACCAAAATATAAATCTTCTAAAATTTATTATCCATATAAGGACAAAAGATTATTTTGGTATAGAGTAGAGTTTTCTGGAATTTTAAATCTTGAAAATCTGATCATAACTCATGATTTAAATTTTACTATGCATGCCTTTGAAAATTCAGGGAAGACTTCTTCATTAGACACTGTGCCTCCTTACTTTCAAAATATTTTAAGTTGAAATAAATCGATTGATATTTTCCATACAAAGTTCTTCCTACGTGGAAAAATAGAAGACAGTGGGTAGAACGCATTGGCAAAAGACTAGATCGCTTATTTACGGTTAAACAAATGTTGGACAAGTGGTGTAGATACTGATCGTGGAGAATTGTGTCTAATATATCTGGCCATAATCTAATTGCTTAACAATTTGAAGGTGAACTTAATAATTCAAAATATCTTTTCAAATTCAATCAAGCTTGGTTGGAGGATGATTCTTTTTGTAGTAATGTTGTATCGATTTGGCATTCTTTATCATCTCATGAAGAGTTAAATGTGAAGGAATACTTGGTATTTAAACTCAAAGAGTTAAAAAAGTATGTTAGAAAGTGGATAAAAATCAAAGAGGAAGAAAATTCTTGAAATAATGTAACTTCGAAGAATATTCTACTTGTACTTCACAGTATTATTATTCCTCCAAGAAATGTTATTGATGTAAAAGGTTATGTAAATTTTATGAGGTAAACACTGGGTTGTAAGTCAGGTCAATAACACCCAGAAAAGATTATTATAATTATTATTATTAAGTATACCTAGGTAGGTCAGCCATGTTAGTTAGACAGGTTGGACCAACTAGGTAAAATGTCAGTTGGGAAACTAGTATAAATAGGGAGGCGCCCTCCCTCATTTATACACACACACTCACACTTGTATTGCACAAGAGACAGGCATGCCCAATGTATTTGGTGTTTTAGCTCTTATACTTTGGATTTGGTCTCTCTATCTATGATACCTTGTTCTTTGGTCATTGCATGCTAGTAATCTATATTGAGGAAGTTTTGTTGGGTTTTTCCCTTCAGGGTTTCCCATGGTAAATTGTTGTGTACCTTGTGATTGTGTTTGTTTCAATAATCCTCTTTATGTTTTTATTATGAAAATGTATTTAATGCTAATCAAGTTAGGAATTAAGCTATGAAATCATAGAAAACTTAACATGGTATAAGAGCTATCCTAAAAAGAGAAGATTTCATCTGGTAAATCTCTCTCTCCTTCACCAGACAAGGAAATTAGGGCTTTTTGATAAAGCGGAATTTTTTAGTGTAAGTGACATAAGGAGTGCACCCCTCCTAGGTGCATATTTTGGCACCAAGATCGAATTTTTCCAGTGGGAATATCCTCCAAAAAGTCAATCCCTGGTTTAGCTTGAAACCAGAAAACCAGAAACTACAGTCTAGAATCTTGCAAGTCCAATTTCAAGGGTTAGAATTTGGATTCTTCAGAAACTGACTGCACCATCATACTCGCCTCATTCAAGCACATATTTTGGTGAGTATAGTTTTTATTTATGATAAATTTTCATTTTTTGTCAATTTTTGATATCCAGGACAAGATGGCTCCAAGCACTAAGCTTGATGACAAGTTGGAAGGTATAGAAAACTTATGTGCTTATAAATACATAATAGGACTCATTATAGAAGAAAATGATCTTGCAAAGTTTATTAAGGGAGTTGTGTCGGAGCCCGAAGAAGATGAAACAAAATAAAAGTTCCAGAAATACAAGATTAGGGCCAAGAGGATCATAGCTGATTCAATCAAGGATCACTTGGTTCCTCAAGTATCCTCTAAGGATACACCTAAGGAGATGTTTGATGCCCTATCAATAATGTATGAAGGAGAACCTCCCAAGATGTCAACAAAGGAAGAAATTGAATAATGTATTCTATTCTCCGCACTATCGGGGTTTGTGACACCTGGAAGTGATACATGGTTGATTGATAGCGGTGCTTCAAAGCACATGACAAGTCAGAAGAAGACTCTGTCTAGTTTTGAAGAAAGGGACTCTTGTCAGAAATTTTCACTAGGATATTACTATCAATATCCCGTTAAGGGAAAAGGATAAGCCACATACAAGCTTGATTCAGGAACCCCATTGAATATTAATGATGTATTATATGTACCTGGATTGAAGAAGAACTTGCTTTCTATTTCAACCCTATACAAGAAAGGATTCCGGGTTTCCTTTATATATGGTGAATTTTTTATGTATCCTAGAGGTAAATCTCTAGAATATGCATCTGTCATTGGGACAGAAGAAGGAGGATTCTATAACCTGAAAGGTCACTCCGAAGTAGCCTTGATTCATGATACTACTAGTCCATCTGAACTATGGCAAAGAAGGCTTGCTCACATAAATTGCAAAGCCCTACCACATGTGAGAAAGGTAGTCACATGTATACCATACCTAAAGATTGATCATGAAGGAATATGTAAAGGATGTGTGAAAGGAAAGAACATAAAGAATCCATTTCCGAAGAGCGACACCAAGTCAGAAGGAATATTGGAACTTATACACTCAGATGTATGTGGTCTTATTCCCTCAACATCTTTAAGTGGGAATTTATACTATGTAACTTTCATTGGTGATGACTCTCGTAAGACTTGGGTTTACTTTTTGAAATCAAAAGATGACGTATTTGGAAAGTTCAAAGAATTCAAAGCATTGGTAGAGAATCTTTCAGAAAGAAAGATCAAGACACTCAAGTCAGATAATGGAGGAGAGTATACTTCAAATGAATTTAGAAGCTTCTACAAATATGTTGGGATTAGGAGGGAACTTACCATTCCCTATAATCCACAGCAAAATGGTGTTGTTGAAAGGAAGAACTGATCCATTATGGAAGCGGTGAAGGCTATGATCCATGATCAAGATCTTCCTATGTACTTATGGGTTGAAGAAGCAAGGACATCAGTATATGTCCAGAACATAATATCCCATAGTGCAATTGGATTCAAAACCCCTGAAGAAATGTTCACCAGCAAGAAACTAGAGGTAATTCATCTCAAGATATTTGGTTGTCCAATGTTTGTTCATATACTAAAAGACAAAAGAACCAAATTAGATCCTTTCATAAAGAAAAGAATATTTGTTGGATACTGTGAGGTCTCCAAGGCCTTTAGATTCTATATACCAGGTTACCATTATATGGAAATTAGTAGGGATATCACCTTTGATGAAGGTGCATCTCTGAAGAAGTTGAGAAAGTGCCAACCTGAAGAAACATATGAAGAAGAAGTTGTAGCTCCCAGAGCTGCAAAACCAATGAAGGAAGTTGCACCTTCTCATGATAATAAGATTCCGAAAGAACATGATATGTTGGAGACCCAAGAACCTCCCCACATGAATATCTCCCATAAGAGAAATCTAACTTGCGTCCGTCATATTATCCAAGAAACAAATAGGTATGTTGCTCCATAAGGTAGAGCAAGAAGCCAAATCCATTTCCTAGTTATGTGGCTTTGATGTGTGATCTTGTAGACAATGAACCTACTTATTTTGAATTAGTTGTTGAAAATAAAGAATGGGTAGAAGCTATGATGAAAGAATACCAATCCATAATAAAGAATGATGTATGGGAAACCGTTCCCTAGCCAGAAGGAAAAAGTGTGGTATCTTCCAAATGGATCTACAAGATAAAACATACAACCGATGGAAGTATTGAGAAGTACAAAGCCAAATTTGTGGCCCGTGTATTCTCTCAAAAGGAAGGAATCGATTATATAGAGAAATTTGCTTTGGTATCAAGGTACACTTCCATCAGAACCATCATGGCACTAGCATCCAAAACAAAATGGAAGTTACACCAGATAGATGTGAAAACAACCTTCTTAAATGGTGTTATTGAAGAAGAAGTGTACATAGAACAACCACAAGGTTTTGAAGTCGAAGACAAAAGAACACATGTCTGTAAATTGAAGAAGGCTATGTACGGAATGAAACAAGCTCCAAGAGCTTGGTATGGAAGAGTAGATAGTTTTCTGACGAGTTTGGGATTTACCAAAAGTAAGGTTGATCCTAACCTTTACTTCAAGGTTATGGATAATGAACTTGTCGTATTATTGTTGTATGTGGATGACTTGTTCCCAAGAGGTAATGAGAAGCAAATCTCAGAGTGTATGAAGAAGCTCCCTGCAGAATTTGAGATGAAAGACCTTGGTTTAATGCATTATTTTCTAGACCTTGAAGTATGACAAATCCCATAAGGAATCTTTCTTAACCAAGGGAAGTATGTAGTGGAAATCCTGAAAAGGTTTGGCATGTTGGAATGTAAATCCATGGACACACCCATGGATACACACTTGAATTTGTTTGTTGATTCTTCGTCATAATTAGTGGATGTGACACTATATAGACAGATCATTGGTTCATTGATGTATCTGAAAAATACCCAAGCAAATATATGCTTTGTTGTGATCACTTTGATTCAATATCTGGTTGAAACCAGATATGTTCACTTGGTACTTGCAAAGCATGTGATGAGGTACCTAAAAGGTATGATATACTATGGTCTCAGTTATACTAGAGATAATGACTTCAGATTGTATGGTTATACAGATTCAGAATGGGCAGGAAGTGTCTCAGATAGAAAGAGCATTTTAGGAGGATGTTTCATACCGGAGTCATCCATGATCTCGTGGCTAAGTAGGAGGCAATACAGTGTTTCTCTTAGCACTGTAGAAGAGGAATATATTGCAGCTTGTTCTGCCAATTGTGAATCCATGTGGCTTTGAAAGTTGTTATCATATCTATTTGATCTAGAGATGGATGCTAACATGATTTTATGTGCTAACCAAAGCTGCATGAAGATGACATAGAAACCTGTGTTCCATGATAAGATGAAGCACATATAGATCCGATACTTCTACATCCGTGACATGGTGCATAAGGGAGCCATAAAGCTCCAATATATGAGCAAAGATGAGTAGGTTGCAAAAGTGTTGGCTAAGCCTTTGTCTCATGTGAAGTTTGAACACTTCTGAGACAAGCTTGGTGTTGTCTGTAAGGACTTCCATTGAAAGGGGGAGTAGTATTAATAATATGGAATCCTAATCACAACAGGTAACTCAGTTGGGATTGATCATCCTAGACTCGATCCTGTAATTCCGAAAGGAAGGATCGTCTTAAATGTTGATCTTGTTGGACTGGATCTCAGAATTTCAAAAGGAAGGATCGTCCAAGATGATGAAGCTGGGATTGGTCATCCTTAAACTTGATCCCGTAATTTTGAAAGGAAGGATCGTCTTAAATGTTGATCTGGTTGGACCGGACCCGTAATTCCAAAAGGAAGGATCGTCCAAGATGTTGAAGTTAGGAATAATCATCCTTAGACTTGATCCCACAATTCCGAAAAGAAGGATCATCTTAAATGTTGTGGAAGGACTAATCATCCTTAGACTTGATCCTGTAATTCCAAAAGGAAGGATTGTCTTAAATGTTGTGGAAGGAATAATCATCCTTAGACTTGATCTCGTAATTCTGAAAGGAATGATCATATTAAATGTTGATGTGGAAGGACTAATCATCCTTATACTTGATCTTGTAATTCTGAAAGGAAGGATTGTCTTAAACGTTGTGGAAGGACTAATCATCCTTAGACTTGATCCTGTAATTTGAAAGGAAGGATCGTCTTAAATTTTGATGTGGAAGGACTAATCATCTTTAGAATTGATCCTGTAATTCCTAAAGGAAGGATTGGATTAAATGTTGTGGAAGGAGTAATCATCCTTAGGATTGATCCCTTAATTCCAAAAGGAAGGATCGTCTTAAATTTTTATGTGGAAGGACTAATCATCCTTAGACTTGATCCTATAATTCCAAAATGAATGATTTATTGAATGTTTATGTGGAAGGATTAATCATCCTTAGACTTGATGTCATAATTCCAAAGGGAAGGATCGTCTTAAATATTGATGACAATAGTGGACTTGATCTCATAATTCTGAAAGGAAGGATCGTATTGTGTATATATATGTTAATATTGGTAGCTCTATAAAGACTTGATCTCATAATTCTGAAAGGAAGGATTGTTTCAGTACCACATATGTGTTGTCCATGATCCCGTAATTACGAAAGGAAGGATCATGTTGGTTGTTGTTATACCTGCCCTAGATGATGTTGCTCCAGCCTTGAGTTGTTGATGATGATGTCACATGTTGTTGTTGTTATTCCAACTTTATACTGATGAGCCAGCCTCATGTTGTCACTGTTGTTGTTATTCCAATCGTGTGTTGATAATCCAACCTCCTATTGTCGATGTTAGTGATGTATCAAATTTTATGCAGATGATGATGATGTTCCAGCAGATGATGATGATGCTCGAGATCCATGCTGCAGATGATACTCCAGTTCCATACTGTAGATGATGATGCTCCAGCTCCATGCTTCCACTGATGTTCTAGTTCCATGCTACATGTGATGATATTCCAGCAGATGATGATGATTCTCTAGATCCATGCTGAAAATGATGCTCTAGTTCCATACTGCAAATGATGATGCTTCAGCTCCATGCTGTTGTTGATGTTCCAGTTCCATGCTGCATATGATGATGCCCCAGTTCCATGCTGCAAATAATGATACTTCAACTCTGTACTAAAGATGTTGATGATGATACTTCAACCATGTACTGAAGATGTTGATACTCCAACTCCGTGTTGAAGATGACGATGTTGTTCAAAACTTCCGATGATCTATAGATGTACCAGAGGATGTTTCAAAAGATGATGTTGATGATGCCTCCTCTCTCCTTCTGATGATGTTGAGTCAAGCCTCACCAATTGTTGGTGTTGTTAGTAGAATACCCTTCTTGTTAAGGGGGAGTGTTGAAATAATGTAACTTCGAAGAATATTCTACTTGTAATTCACATTATTACTATTCCTCCTTAAGGAGATGTTACTGATGTAAAAGTTCATGTAGATGTTATGAGGTAAACCCTCGGTTGTAACTCGGGTCAATAGCACCCATAAAAGATGATTATGATTATTATTGTGAAGTATACCTAGGTAGGTCGGCCCTGTTAGTTAAATAGGTCGGACCGAGTAGGTAAAATGTCAGTTGGGAAACTAGTACAAATAAGGATGCGCCCTCCCTCATTTATACACACACTCACACTTGTATTGCGCAAGAGACAGAGAAAGAAGGAGAAATGGAGGAGGAGGAGGACCAGTGTCTTTGGTGTTTTATCTCTTATGCTTGGGGTTTGGTCTCTCTATTTATGAGACCTCGTTCTTTGGTCATTGCATACTGCTATTCTATATTGAGGAAGTTTTGCTGGGTTTTTTCCTTTAGGGTTTCCCATTGTAAATTGTTGTGTACCTTGTGATTGTGTTTCTTTTAGTGATCCTCTTAATGATGTTATTATGAAAATGTATTAAATGCTAATCAAGTTAGGAATTAAGCTATGACAACATAGAAAACTTAGCAAAAATAGAGATGAGTTATGTGACATTGAAATACAAATTAAAAACATTTTCACGAATAATATGATGGGCAATTTCAATGAAGAAGAAAGGGGAAGATTAGTCAGTTTGGAAGTGAAGAAAAATGAACTTCTGGAAAAAGAAGAGGGGCATGGCATTTAAAAAGAAGAGCAATATGGGTGGAGGTTGGTGACAACAATACTAAATTTTTCCAAAAGTACGCCTCCTATGAGAAAAATATAAATGCTATATGGGATATCATTTCACCTGAAGGTCAATGCGTTACAAATCAACAGGACATTCAAAAAGTTGTTGTCAAGTTTTTCAAAAATCTGTTTAAGGATCTGTGTTATGCTAACATTGGTAACCAGATGAAGGTTATTAGATGTTATTCCTCTTTCTTTTCAAGAGAAGAACTTGGCATACAGGTTGGTAGGGATATCATCCTTAAGGAAGTAAAATACACATTAACAAACTTTGCCAAGGATAAAATCCCAGGGCTAGATGGTTGTCTGGTTGAGCTTTTTCTTACTCTTTTTTCATATTATAAGGAAGGATTTGCTTGAGGTGGATAAGCTATGAAGAAAGGAGGGATATATGTGTGGAGCCATAAATTCAAAGTTTATAACTCTTATTCCCAAAAAAGACAAACTTGATTCTTTCTCATATTTCATGCATAATGCTCTTTGCAACTTGGTTTACAAGATGGTTACTAAAAAGATTGTATACATAATTAAACCAAAGTTGTCTGAGGTGATTTCAAAGGAACAATTCGGTTTTTTGTCAAACAAACAAATTTTGGATGCTATAAGTGTCTCTCAGGAGTGTACTCATACTGAAGTGAACCCAATGGGTTACTTCACAATGAAATCCATAATAACAAGTAAATCCATATAATGGTAAATACTTATATATTCATATTGATAATATTATATTTTATATCTTTCCCGATATACATTTGGTGTATATATAATACACAAATTAATAAGTCGCATCCCTTCGAGTATAGGGTGCAACCATTAATAATTACATTATAATATTATATAGGATATTGAACTACATAAATACTTATTACAATATATAATTGATTAATTATTAAATACTAGTAATATACGTTAGGTATATTACAAGTCTTCCCTCTTTCGAAACGCTTTGTCCTCAAAGCATCTTCTATAATTGTTGTTTATGTGATATGGTTGAATATACAAGATAATATCTTGTTCTAAGTCTTGAACAATATCGTTAAATAGAAAAAGGATCAATACATCCTAAATGAATCCTCTATGGAACTATCTAATTAAAAGATTTTTTATTCAATCCTCTTTGACGTTGTTTTTGAATTGATGTATAGTTGTTCAAATGTTGTGATATGTGAGAACATCAATGGCATGTGTATGTTGATTTTTGTGTGCTCCATTTCTTGTAATTAAGGATCCAATGTGATGCACTAATACATTGATCTTTCATAAGCTTTGGTTTAGAATTGTCATCATGTACTTGAGTCGACATCTTGGAATTTTACATTTGTGTATGGACTCATTTGAACAAGTCTATATTAGTAGTGAGAGATGGCACTTGAACCTTCACTAGATTTGGTGATATCAACATGTCCCTTAATTGTGGCTTCAACTTGATTTCTAGATGTTCATTCACTAATGAAACTTGCTTTGTATTATTACTTTGTTTTTGAGTTTTGAGTTCTTCTGTTGAGGTTCCTTTGTCTTCAAATTCAACTTCTGAGAAATTCAACAATTCCACTGGATCGGTTAAGTTCAACTTATCAAGCTTAAATATTTGTATATCCTTATGTTTTAGTTCCTTTATTTTTGTGAGTAAAATTTGACTATGATTCTTTAAACGATTAATCTCTTTGTCTTTATTTGACAAGATTTTGTCAATATCTTTCTTCTGATCCTGCTTCTTTTGATATTCTTGATCATAATGAATTACAAAATTTTCACAACTTGAATATTGATCCTTTACTTATAAGTCAAAATTCTTCGGTTTTTCTTCTCTTAAACTTTTGATTCCTTCTAACAAATTCTAATTAAGGTCGTTTAGAGTAGAAGCTTCCTCTCCTTTTTTTGATAATTTCTTATTGAGATCTTGATTCTCCTGTTTGATTCTATAAATGTCCTGCTTGATATCGTTTAATTTCTTGATTTGTGACTATAATTTATCGCCATGAATTTTTAAGCGTAAATTTTCATCTTCTTTTTCTTTGAGACCGCTACACTTTTCTCGTTGTTTTACTAGTTCATATTCTAGTTCTTTAATCTACGACTGCATTTCCATGACATCAGGTTGTTCTATTAGAGTAAATAACTTACTGCACTTAAGGAAAGCTCGGTTTGTATTTTTAGCATCCAAATACCATTTATTCTCATCTGCACAAGATGGGCATTTGCACAAAAACCAACTTTTTGTGCTTCATTTTGGGTAAGCTTGAGTTTTTTTTTTTGTCAGTAAGAAGTATTCTTTCTATTTCTTAATTGAAGTTAAACACTGTACATAGTCAATCCTAACTCCAAAAACATGGAGTCGGGCAGTGGTCATGAAACCAAAAAAGAGAGTTGTATAGAAGAGTCCAAACCGAATATCTAAACATAGTGTTAGCTACCCAACTTTTATACATTAGCAACCTCACACATCTAAATAGATTTAAGGAGAAGTAGGTGTCGAAATAAACCATAAACAAAGCAAAGCAGAACATGAGTCGCTGAGGTGGGCTTCTAGATCTTCTTGGAGGATGTTTCTTTGTCCTCATTGGTTTTGTTGGTGACGGCCTCGTTGGTGTCCTTGTTGGTGCAATGGAAGGGTGGTTTAGAGAGCTGCAAGATCTCTGTCATGTTGACCGAGTATTGCTTTGCATATTCCTTGAAGGTGCTAACAATGAGCTTCACATAATCACCAAAACTCTCCCTTTCTCTCATGGCTTTGGAGAGAATGAATTTGAGACACCAATAGCTGGAAATCGTAACCTCTAGCCCAATATTAAGCTAGAATTCCCCGAAGATCCCAGTCTCCATGGATGTGGTATGGGGTTTCATCATGAAAGAGAGCCTCCTAGTCAACGGTGTTCAGGTCATTCCACTGAGAAGACATCGCCAATAGAATGGGGAAAGACCTAGACTATTTGATTCTTTCTTGGGAATTGGGATGATGGACAGTAGCTTTCCCTTTCCCAGCTATCACCGAGAAGGTGTTCAAATTTCAGCGATGAAGAATAGTGGACAAGCGTCTAAATTTGTGCATTGTTACACATAGACACCTTTCGACTTTATGAATTTCCCACTTCCTTATGTTATAACACTTCCTCTGTGAGTGGAGAGTCCGTTGGTCCGCAAACTAGGTACAAAGTGGCATGGTGAGGAGGCCGGGACTGTTGTGCTGGTACAGGGGCCATGTGAAAGTTCCCATGACGAAGCAGTTCCTTGCTGGGTTTGCAGAGTGAGGTCCTATCTGCATGCTTTAGGTGTCTCTTATTGCAGTCAAAAGGACAACGTGATCGAGGTTAAGCTTAAGGGAATGTGGAGGAGGGGCTGCCACTTGCATTGGCACGTGCCCTATCTCCCATGTTCCATCCATCATCGCCATTCAAAACACCAACATTTGGGAAGGTAAGCTTGAGTTTAAAAAGACCATAATATATATATATATATATATATTAGGGAAAATGGATAAGGATTAGGGTTTTGGTGAAGAGTAATGGTTTAGAAATTAGGGTTTTTAAATATTATAGTAATAATTATTAATATAATATTTTTGTTTAGGATTGGGTGAAATTAAGGTTTTTGAACCTAAGGAATGGTAGATGAGAGTATGCAGATGAATAAGAATGGAAGCCGAGCAAGGAGACGGGAGAGATTTTTTGAATGCAGCAAAACCATGTGTTGGTTTGGATTTGATAAAAGCATGTGTTGGTTTGGATTTTTCTTTTCTTTTTTACTTTTTCTTTATTTTCTTTTGTTTTCTTTTACTATTTTGCTTTCTTTTCTTTTTTCTTTTTCTTTTTTTGCTTTTTTTTTTCTTTCTTTTAACTTTTCCGCTTTGGGCCACGAGCCTAGAGTTAGAGTTTTTTTGTTCTTCTTACTTTTCTTTTAAATATTTTGGGTCACAAACATAAATAAAATTAAAATTGGGGCATGAGCTTCCAATATAAGCAAAATAAACCATAGGTCAACCGAAAAGAACGGCTTTGATACCACCTAAAGTGAACCCAATGGGTTGCTTCATAATGAAATCCATAATAACAAGTAAATCCATATAATGGTAAAATACTTATATATTCATATTGATAATGTTATATTTTATATCTTTCCCGATATACATTTGGTGTATATATAATACACAAAGTGATAAGTCACGTCCTCCCTTGAGGAATAGGGTGCAACCATTAATAATTACATTATAATATTATATAGGATGTTGAACTACATAAATACTTATTTCAATATATAATTGATTAATTATTAAATAATAGTAATATATGTTAGGTATATTACACGTACAACCAAAGTTAAAAAAACTCAGTACATTAGTACTCAAGATGGATCTTGTTAAATCCTATGACAAGGTCAATTGGGTTTTCCTCGGGCTTATGATGTTTCAGATTAGTCTGTTTGTTGTAGTTACAAACTAGATTCTAGATTATTTCTCTTCGGCAAAATTTTTTGTACTTGTCAATGGGGATCCCACAAAGTTTTTCAAGAATTCAAGAGGCCTTCGATAGGGGTGTTCGTTGTCTCCTTTGATTTTCTTATTGATCATCGAAGGATTAAGCCATATGATAACTAAAGCAAACCTTCAAGGTAAATTTGTAGGTATTATAATTGACTATGCACTTAAGATCACTCATCTTATTTTTGTTGATGATGTGATAATTTTTGGATCAAATAATCTGAATGATTGGAGGAATATGCATGAATTTCTTATCATATTTTGTTCAGCTATAGGAATGGATACCAGTTTGGAAAAATATTTCTTTTATCATCATAGAGTTTCATATTTAGTCTTGGCTGATATTATTACAATCTACTAAATGAAAGTGGAAAATATTGATTATGGGTTTAAATATCTTGGTTATATGCCCAAAAAATATAGAGTTGAGGACTCATTGTGGCTTGCTAAAAAAAATGAAAAAAGAATCAGCAACTAGGCTTTCATATTTTTGTCTATGGGTGGAAGATTAACCCTTATATGTGTTGTTTTAACATTTATAACATTTTATTGGTTTTCTTTAGTCGTGATTTTCTAGTCTATCACCAATATCATTAGAGCAAAAGTACTAAATTTTTAATGGGTTGGCTCTAGTGAGGAGAATAAATTACATTTGGTTTATTGGGATCATATTGCTCTTCCCTAAGCTTTTGGTGGATGGGATATAAAAAACATAAACTGGTTCAATGTTGCTTTATGTATGAAAAGTTTTTGGAAAAGTCTCTTTGATAATGGTTTGTGGAGCTTAGTTACCCAAGCAAAATATCTTAGTGGGTATTCCTCACCAAATTGGTTCAGATCTTCATATGTGAACAATGGGGGTGCATCTATAATATGGAACATTTTCATTAAAAAAAATCATTGGATTGGGAAGTGGAATGCTTGGGATGTGGGGAATGAAAGAAATGTGCATATTGGTATTGATCCTATCTTAGGATATAATGGTAATTTTATCTTGCCAAAAGAAATATTGGATCACATTACTGAACTTGGATTTAACACTCTTAACCAAATCAAGCGACCATGGTGATCCATCATAAAAGGAGGATATTGGTTGAACTCTAGAGACATTGGACTATAGGGGCATTGTGAAGCAATTTGGGATAAGTATATATTCTCACTTATTTCAGCAGGTATTAGACTGGGGAGTTCTGAAGACATAATTGTTTGGGTGTGGAACAAATCAGTTGGCCATATTTCTACAAAATATTCATATGAGGCAATTGTTACTTCTCAAAATCATTTTGAGAAAAAAATGGTGGTATAAAATGGAGCTGGCATATTCAACATAAGTTAAAGAGTTTCTTTTGGTTACTTTTGGAAAACAAATTACTTACATGGAAAAATATAATGAGAAGAGGTTGGGTTGGTCCTACTATTTGCATACTTTGTAGAAGTGACAATGATTCAGTAGAACATCTTTTTATACATTGCTCGGTCAATACCTGTTTGTGGAATATGATTTGTAAAGATTCAAATTTTTTACACCTTGGGGCAGTACAAATATTGAGGAAAGTTTTAAGATTTGGTATCAAAAAAAATTGTTGCCAATTTTTATATGTAGGTCCATTTTGCTCTTGAGGAACAAGGTTTTGTTTGAGAATTTTATGCCAAATATTGAATTAAGCAACATCAATTGCATCAGGTCTTATTTGGATCACTATAAGACTGAAAAGTATAAATATCCAAGATCAGTAAACCCTTCAGCTCTCAATTTCTCCTCGGCTAAAGAATTTTTTGATTAAGGGAATGACGTTGTGGCAGTGGAATGCTTTTCATAATAAACAAGGATCATTTTTTTCAAGTTATGGATGAATAGTGGCAGAGGTAGTAATACAAGGGAAGAACTTCTAGGCTTATGGGGAATTCTACACTTTGCAGTTGTTAATGGTGTATATATATATGGTGACTCTAAGATAATTATAGACTAGATTTTGGGAAAGAGTAATTTACAGGTGATTCAACTAAAGCAATGGTGTAACAGGATTAAAGCTCTCTGGAGTTTTTTTTCTGTAAAATCAATCTATCTCATATCTCAAGGAATTACAAAATCATAGCCGACTATCTCTCTAAAAAGGTTCTTACGTATTCAGAGGGTTTGATACACTTTCAAGAATTTGTGGAAGGCTCTCTTATCAAAGGAGTTGAAGTAGTATTATAAGCACACTTTTTATCTTTATAAGTTCTTCCTTTTTCAAGTTCTGGTTGTTAGTCCCAAAATTTTATACAGTGATCTTTTTTTTTAGAAAGTCAATATTTTTCTGACTTGAAGGTCAGTTGTTTGCATGAGTAACATGATTCTAGGTTCCAAGGTTGTTGAAGAGTGATGTGGAGATTGTAATGAGTCTTTTAAAACACTATAATTAAAGTGAGTCGATGTAACAATTCTTAGATTTACCAACTCAACTAATAAATTTCATATATATGTCAATGCATCTAACATAGCAGTCAATGCAGTATTAGTACAACCTAGGAAAGAAGGTGGCATTGTTTCTAGATACAAAATGAGTCTTCAAACACAGAGTTTTGTTTCCGTTGGGCTGTAGGATATCCCACACATACCACTTTTAACTAACATTTTAATTTCAAATAAGAAATCCATCTAGGACCTTCTCAAACTCGACTCAAAATTCATTTTTCTTAAACAACCTAGCATTTAATTCCATATTTACTATATTAAAAAGATTAAATCCATCAACATATAAAGAGAACAATTCATGTTACTTGCTATTGTCAGCAAATATCCTTCCTGAACCAAGAGTTATCCCTTGCATACCCATTTTCTATAGTGTTTCAAATTCAAATAAAGGGTCTATCTAGGACCTTCTTGAGCCACACTTAGAAAACATTGTTATTTAACAACCTTGCTTCTTACTCTATTTCACCACAATCCCAATTGATCAGCTAGCAAATAAAGGTATATTGGGTGGCATGTTATTATTTGAGCAATAGTGAGTTTCCCAAACACTGGATATTTGTCATTTCACACCATGAGATATAGATAAATACATAGTGTTTAGTCGTCGTTGGTGCGGTAAATAACACCCTTCATTTTAGCTACTTTCCCTTTTATTTTGTGCAGGATCCTACCTAGGAAGGTACATATAAACTTAACCTACATGTCCCCCACCTTTTTAATGTTTCATTTTTTTGAAAATCGAAGTGCAAGTTGTCACAATTTTAATGAATTATCTTAATAAATGGTCCAAAATTAAGTTTCATTTGAGTTTTAATTTTAGGATGATTTGCCGAACAACTTCAAGATAAGAATGATGCCTACGTGAGATTGAACTTGTTAGAATAATCAAACCCATAGTTACCCACATTTGACATTAATCATAATCATATTTTTCTTATTCCTAGATTCCTAGATTCCTTACTATGCTAGTTGGCATCCACTTGCACCTAGAAGTCAACAAATGCTAAAACTGGATTAATGAGCACTTTAGAAACATCCTGGGAAATATTCTAACAACTATGCAATAATTCCATAATAGAAAAAGTGCAGTTCTTCTTTTTCTGAAAGCATCCTTGGTTTTAGCAGTTTTAAGGCAAGAGGGAAAAGCTAGTCTAGGAGTAACTGTCTTATTTTTTCCTTAACCATCCTCCTTCTTTTTCTCCATCCAAAAGAATGGGTATAACATATTTTCATCACTTTTCAGCTGGTACATCTCACTAAGCCAATTCGTGGGCATCTTAACTGATTAGGAAAGTGATTTATGCATCTATGGGGGATTTTGACTAGTTTAGTAAGCCTTCTTTTTGTCCAATTCGAATAGCATACTTATGCTTTCAAATATCTGATATAATTATATATTTGGAAAGCCTATTACTTGATGAATTTTTTTGATGTACACTTATTCAATACAGGATTGTGTTATGCTCCATATTCAGTCTCTTTTTGTGGAATTTTGCATGTTTGACTACTAATTTTGTGAGTGTAATTGATCTACAGCTTGGGATTAATTTCCACATGGTATTAGAGCTTTGATAGATTGATTTCTATACTTCTATATTGCTATTCTAGGTTCAACATCACTGACTAGGAGCGCATTATGTTGGTTGAAGGGCACAGTTGCTGAGATATGGACCAATCTCAAAGGATCATCTTGACTCCATTCAAATTCTACGAATGGAAAGATGAGATGGAGATTTTGTTTAGGGAGAAAGGCCTCTACAGGGTTACCATGGAAACTAAGCTAGAGCCCATTGCAGCTGCAGAGAAAATTAAATGGCAGAACAGGAGGGATGAGGCTTATGGTCTTTTGTGTTTGAGCATTTCAAGAGACCTCCTCTTCCATCTTGATGGATTGACATCACCAAATGAGGTTTGGGAGAAGATTGAGACTCTATTTGGGAAGAAAAATGAAATGAGAGGAAATTAAATCGAGAATGAGTTCATCTCATCAAGTCCCAGTAGCTTCGAATCATTGCAACTCTACTTTTCCAAGTTTAAGGCCCTTGTTCTGCAATTAAAACAGTGTGGAATCGATAAGAAGGATGAGCAACTAGTCTTGACCATACTTTCAAATCTTGGTCCTGACTACTCAGTGTTTGTTTCGACCTTCCATGCCAAATTGATAGCACGATCCTAGAATATGCCTAAGCTTCTGAGTAGAGTTATTCATATGTTTTGATGTTTGTGGGTGTGGTAGACCATTCACATATGGTGGAGATGGGATTACTATATGTCCCATGGCATGAACCCTATATTGGCTTTTCGTATCATAATTCAAAAATCTAGATATTCTGATGCATCTGGTGGATGGATCGACGTAGCCCGTTAAGGTTTTCATCGAAGAGTATTTTTAGGTTCCATTGTGGCTTTTTGGGGGCTGTAGTAGGGTTTTGCATGTTGTTTACCTTTGTATTTTCATTGGGCATCAAATTCTTTAACTTCCAACATTGATAGACGAACTACACTGCACTTCAATATCTCAAGGTCATCCAACAACCAAGGCATGAAATAATTCATTCAAGATCTGAAGGCCGTGGAAGTGAGCTCCTTCAACATGTTCCAATATGTTAATGTATTTTTCAACAATAATTTTTCTTGTTCTTTTAGCCTGTAAAAATTTTAATTAAGAAGCTCAGGGGTTCTCATTTATCAAATCCACCCCGTGTCTTTTCTTCTATTAAATTATTTATTCTATATATTTTAGATGACAAGCTCTCACGGGATTTCATCACTTCCTTTCAACTATGTATGGATGGAAGGATGGAAAGTCATGATCATCGATGAGATAAACTGTCTTTAAAATATCGTTAGAAATATCAGTAAAATTGTTGTAATAAAACCATTACAATTTTTTTTCTTAAGTATTCTAAATAATGTGATTGATTTATTTTTTAAAGTTTATGAAATTCTGACATGCTCATGTAT
>LPNX010251707.1:123644-155819 GCA_001517045.1 Pseudotsuga menziesii | reverse complement strand
ATACACCTCTTCATTCAGCAAGAGACAAAGGTTACATTCCTCCTTCCTTCCATCATCATTTTTGGAGAAGAAGGAGAATTCTACATGCCAGGCCCCAGAATACTTGTGCACAACACACCATGCATGCTGCTTCGCTACCTCACAGAGATGAAGATTGCAGCAACATATTTTCAAGTTTTTCAAACTTGAGACCTGAGTCTACCTGCTTAGATAAAGGGGGGGATTTTTTCCCATGTGGTTTTTGCCCTAATCCTTGTATTAAGCAGTTACTTTATTTTACTTGATGTAATAGGTGACCTATGGTCTTAGTTACCAGGGCCCATAGATTGTCCAAGTTAGAATTCAGGGGGGGTGTTAAGATTATTAATCCTCCCTTGTCCAATTTGGTCATATGTCTAAATTAGGAGTCATGTCTAAATCGGGAGTCCATCCAGTCTATTTTTAGTCATTAGCACCATTGGGTCCACTTGGCCTAATTGGGGCACATGTTTCAGTTACTAAAGTGTGGGGAACACTAATTGAGGCTTACTGCCCCAGATTGCACTTAATTGCATCCATTTAGGAGCCTCCTAGACCAATCCCTACAATTTAGGAGCCACTGGGAGTGTCAAAACCAACCAAGGTCAGTTCAGTTTAGTTAATGACTAGTCAAAGTTAGGAGTCAGTTACATTCAGTTCTAGTCCTCTACATTCAGTTAGCGCTAGGTTTATATGACTGCACTCAGGAGGGGTGCATTTCTCACCTACCACAGTCAGTTAGCCTTAGTCAACACTGAATGTAACACTTGATTTGTGTTTTAGAGCTCTGATGAACTCCAGTTATGGTTTAGACAAGGTCAGTTAACTATTGAGTCGTCCGATAGTGATTTAGACAAGGTCTTAGTTACCTACAGTCAAGTAGAGTCTATCAATTCGAATTTCCTCATGTGGATTCGAATTTCATGTGGATATTAAATCCATTGTACTTCATTGTAATTATTAGTTGATTACTTTTTTTATTAATGAAAGCATTCATAGCTGCAAGCCATTTTTGCACTGTTTCATTCTTCAATTGCTGAGTAAATTGTGTGATCTATTTTGTGAGTTGTGTGTTTGTCTACAAATCTATGTGCTCAATTTAATAATGTCCAGTTTGATAGACATGCTTTGTTATTTTCTTTCCATGCTGGAGTGGATAGCTTCCTGGACTAAAATTATATTATCCAGTATCTGGCACCCGGCTATAAAACCACCTTGCGAATATGAGCTAAGACGCCCCATGTTGTTCTTCATTATGTTGACCAGAATTTTGGAGAGGATCTTGTAAGAAGTGTTGCATAATGAAATTGGTATGAATTGGTCCAAC
Organism: Pseudotsuga menziesii; assembly: GCA_001517045.1. NCBI lineage: Eukaryota > Viridiplantae > Streptophyta > Pinopsida > Pinales > Pinaceae > Pseudotsuga > Pseudotsuga menziesii. Next base: position 154,474 of record LPNX010251707.1, on the reverse strand, counting down.
GTGAGAGGGTTGTTTTCTTTAGAAATTAAGGATAGGAATGATGAGTTTGTGGCCCTCCAATATTATCTTTTTTCCTGGTCCAGTTTAACATTATTTTTAGATCTTCTTTTATGATTTCCCATGCATCCCTGTAAAAGTTTATGGTGAATCCATCTGGTCCAGGCACTTTGTCTTCCTGAAGAGACCAGATTGCATTTTTTATCTCAAATTCCATGATTGGTTTGGAGAGTTCTCTATTCCCTGCGTCTTCAATGAGCGTTGGAATTCCCAAAAGAAGGTCTACTTGGGCTTCTGGGTCTATCTCCTCACTATCCGTATAAAGGTCTCCAAAGTGAGTGAAGGCATGTTATTTTATTTCCTCCTGCCTGGATATCTTATTGCCATTTTTGTCTTTTAAGTCTTTGATGAATTTGTAGCTTTGAAGAGCCTTGGTTTGCTTATGGAAGTACTATGTGTTACTATCACCTCCTTTGAGCCATAATTTCCTGGACTTAACTTGCAGTTCCTCTTCCTCCTGCCTGGAGGCAATAAAGATTTTTAAGCTCAATTCCTTTTCCTGGATTCGGAGCAAATGAGTCACTTCTTTTGTTTCCATGCATAAATGAAGAGCGACCAGATCTGTTTGTAGCCTAGTTTTAAGATTACTCGGATTCTTATTGCCGGTGTTTATCCAATTTTTGATAGCAGAGCGCACCGCTCTTAGTTTTGACTCCCATATAAAGCTGGTTGAACCATGATATTACTATTTCCAAACATCTCTGGTTAACTCTATGAGTTTTCCATCTTGCAGCCAGATCGAGTTGAAGCGGAAGGGGATGGGACCAAGATTTTCAGGTTGGGTTAAGGTCAAGACGATGGGCTTGTGATCGAAAACCATTGAAGGGAGGGAAAAGGAGGTTGGGAGAAGATATTATTGAAGGAAAATAGAGCTTACCATAAATCTATCCAGTCTTGCCGCAATGTGAACTACTCCAACTCTTTTGTTGCTCCAAGTGTACTTCTCATTCTTTAGAGGAATGTCCAACAGGTCCAGATCTGAAATCAAGTCCTCCATTTTCTCACCAAATGGATCCCTGACCTTTGTTCCTTCACGTTTCTCCAACTGCGACTTGGTGGTGTTGAAATCCCCAGCAATAATTAGATTTTTTCCCCACAGGTTCTCATGTAGGTTGAAAATATCCTCCAAAAAGACTGCCTTGTCTTTATGATGCTTTGGCCCATCTACATTGCAGATGTATATTGAGTTTGAATTGTCCTTTTCCTGTATTTCGATAAGGAGCTAGTGATGGATTTCCCTTGTTGATTTTATTGAGAACTTGTTTAAGATTAAGGTAGCTATTCCCCCAGAATCTCCTTTGGAGCTAATGGCTTTTCCATGGCAATTTTTCCAAGACCGTGAGAAAGCCATTGTCTCCACATCTGGCAGTTTTGTCTCTTGGATTAACAAAATATTGGGCCTCTCTAATTTTATGATCTCTTTTATTGCTTCTTCTTTGCTTGAGCCTCCCAATCCCCTGCAGTTCCAAGAGACGACTTTCAACATTTCTTGAGCGATCTAGATCCTGCTCGGGATCTGCTATCCATTTTTGTCCCTCCTGGGTTTCTTGGGTATTGCAAAAGTTTTCTTTCTTCAAGGCTCCGTTGTCTTCCCAATTCTAGTTCTCTTTGAACTTCCTGTTCTCTGTGGTATCTTTACGACTTTATCCCTCCAGTGTTTGGTTGCATAGTTACCTCATGCAATTCCTGCGAGTGAGGAGGTGAATGATCTGGGGAGAAACCTTGATGTGCTATTTTGATGTGTTTTACCATATCTTCCTAGGAACCCCATGGTGTTGTGGATCCTTCAAGATATTTTTTAGGCCTTTCAATTCTTGGAGACGAGGGAAGAGAACTTGCAGCTCCGAGAGTCTCTTCTTATTCTACTTCTGCTGATATGATTTTCGAGGATGTGATCTCTCCCTATTCCATGTGCAACACCTGAAATTGGTTGTTGGTCAAGGTTTCCTTTCCTTCTTGATGCATCTCCTTAGTTGTCATTGGTTGCGGTTCACTTGGTGATGGGTCTCGTGAAGGCATTTTTCTTCCCCTTTTGGCCTGCTGCCATCCTTCATCCTGCTTTTTCTAAAGTTTCCTGGGCTACTTTTGGGCAGTTTTTGACAAAATGTCCGTATTCATGACATTTATTGTACTTGAAAGGAAATTTTTCATAGCCTACTTTTTGCATATGCTCCCATCCGTCCATATACATGTTTACAACTTCTGGCAACCCTTTTTCAAGATCTACTTCCACGTAGATCATGTTAGAATTTGAATGCCATTTATATATTCAAGCAAAGAGTTCTGATAATGTAGTAGCAATTGAATGGAGAATGAACATACAAACTAAGAAAAATAAACCACACAGGAAACGAACAAGTATTGCTCATGAATTTACATTATTTTCATCATAATAATATCTGGTGTTACAATAGTTTACATAGGTAGAATTAGAATGCATGAGTAATGAATTCGAATCCTCCAAGTGGATAAGATTGTATCTAACTTAATCTCTAACTAAAGGTCTCCCAATCAATATCGGAGTCCAAATAGACAACTCCCTGGTGACCAATAAATCCAACAACCACTGACAGCTAGTTAACTCAGTGCAACTAAGTGTGTTAGGTAGGAAAAGCGCTCCTCCCCATGACCCCATGCATTATCCATGCATTATTAGCGTCGGCCTAACTGAATGTGAAGAAACTGAATGTAACTGGGGGATAACTAAGACTAACTAGTACTAACACCAATTAACTGAAGTAGATTGGTGATGGGATTCCTAGTGGCTCCTAAAATGTAGGGATTGGTCTAGGAGGTGCACTAATTGATGCATGCACATGCAGTAAATGGCAGTTAACCTCTAGTAGTGTTCCCCACTCTTCAATGACTGGTACATGTGTCCCAATTGGGCCAAGTGGGCCCAATTGTACTAGTGGACCCAATTAATTAATTTAGGTTCCTAAGTTAGACTAATTAATCTAATAGAAAGTATGAACAAGGGAGGATTAATAATCCTAACACCCTCCTTGAATCCTAACTTTGACAATTGTGGGCCCTGGTAACAAGACCATAGGTCACCCAATATACAATCTAAGAGATATAATACAAATGAGGTAGGAAAACATCTTGGGAAAACCCCCCTTAAGATAGGAACTGAGAATCAAGCCTTAATTCCTAAAAGAGACCTGAGAAAGGAAAATCTCATTTCAGTAAAAGACTTGGTAAAAATATCTGCAATCTGATCCTCTGTCGGATAGTAGTGCAATGTGATGGTTTTGTGATGCACCAGTTCCTGAATGTAATGCATGTGAACTTCTATGTGCTTTGTCCTCTGCTTCTAAATAGGATCACTGGAGATCTTTATTGTACTCTGGTTGTCACAATAAAGATCTATTGTAGGTGAAGTTTGAATCTTGAACTCTGTCAAGATGCCATGCAGCCAAACTGCCTGAATAGCTACATTAACAGCTCCCCTATACTCTGCTTCCGGTGAAGAAAGTGCAAGGGCTGCTTGCTTCTTATTGGACCAACAAATTGGCCCAAATCCAATCAGGAATACAAAACCCGAGGTGGATTTCCTATCATTTCCATCTCCTTCCCAGTTTAAGTCTGTAAAGCCTGTGAGATCCAGTTTTGCTCCAGCAGCATAATGGATCCCAGAATCAATAGTACCATGCACATAGTTCAAGATCCTCTTTGCTGCCTTCTAGTGCAGCTCATGTGGCTCCTGCATCTATCTAGAAACAACACTCACAACATAGGATATGTTTGGTCTCGAATGAGTGAGATAAAGAAGGCTTCCAATTTGTCAAAATTGCAATTTTCCATGACACAATTAAAAATGACTAATTCATATTCTTCTACTTAGTCATTTTTTATGCCGTGACTAAATTGGTCATTTATGTTAGTCATTTTTAACTCTGTCACTTATTATCTAGTCATATTTGTTAACTGGTGACTAAATTAGTCGTTAATTTTAGTCGTTTATAGTTGAGTCAATCAAAATTGCTCATATCTAGTAGTAAATCACTTGAAAAACTTGTGGTGACTAGAATTTTTAGTCACGTAGTAGCTAATTCCTCATTTTGTACTAGTGCAATGAGCTGTCTATAGAGAGTGTTGTCCACCAAAGGTGTGGAACCACCTTCTTCAAGCTTGATGCCTAATAAGAAAGGGCAGGGGATTGCCTTGCAATCCTTTATGTGGAACCTCTTAAGCATGTCTGATGAATACCTGGACTATGAGATCTTGATTCCCGAAGGCTTTTGACTTATTTCAAGACCAATGAACTGTCTTAACAGTCCTAAGTCAGTCATAGCAAATGATTTATTAAGAGAAGACTTGATGTTGCTCAATCCAACAACAGAGCTGCTAGTAATGAGCAAGTCATCCACATACAATACAACTAGAAGCAAGAGCCCCTCCTTCTTCCTCGTGTAGACATTGCAATCAGATTTGCACCTTTCAAACTTCTGAGAGATGAGGAAGGCATCCATCTTGGAGTACCATTCCCTTGGGTCTTGTTTGAGTCCATACAGTGATTTCCTCAATTTGCATACTAAGGAAGGATCATCAATAAACCCCTCAGGTTGTTTCATATAGATCTCCTCCTCCAAATCACCATGGAGGAAGGCACTCTTCACATCCATGCAGTGTACTTCCCATCTCTTGGAAGCAATAATGGCCAATACCAGCCTAATGGAGTCCATTCTAGCTATTAGAGTGAATGTCTCATTGTAGTCCAAGCCTTGGACCTGAGAATAACCTTTTGCCACCAATCGAGCCTTGTTCTTGGTTGTGGTCCCATCAGCAGTTATTTTGGTTTTGTAGATCCATTTGCACTGTACTAGCCTCCTTCCTGGAGGTAAGGGGACAAGTTCCCACGTCTAGTTGTTATGTAGCGAATCAAACTCCTTATCCATGGCTTCCTACCATCTAGGATCATGGAAAGCCTTCCTAAAGGATTGAGGATCTGATCCAAGCATCATAAAAACACCTCTCAACAAGAAGAGGATCTATGTGAGATAGTTCTACACTCTCCTTCAGATACTGGGACCTCGTTATTCTTTTGACATCTAGATCCCCAGCACCATCTCCAACTACTTCTATGAGCTGCTTAGCCCATTTAGGCTGCTAGAATGAGGTAGATGATGGATCTGGATCTAGATCCCTTTGAGTTGTAAGCTCAATGTCTAGATCATGCTGGGATGACTCCTCTTCTAAATATGAATCTTAAATGTCAGGATTTGAAACTGAAACTGCAATAGGAAGTGAAGGAATGTTTTATACCTTCATCAGCTTTGAATGGAAGTTGTGATGATGTTGGAAATGAGAATGGCATGAAGTGGGAGAAATATTCTGCCTTGGAGGCATGATCAACAATCCCTTTCGCTACAATATCCCTAGTTGAGATATCGGTGATATCTACGGAGTCAGGTCCAAACAATACTTGCTTTGGTGAGCCAGTATGGGTCATCTGATAAACAGATAACATATTAGCTGCAAGTGATGGCACATATAGGACATCTCTGAACACACCATGCTTCGCTCTGATGGTGCCCTTTCCTATTGCTGGGATTTGGGAATCATCTCCCATGTGAATAGTGGGCCCTTCTTTGACATTGAGAGAGGAGAAGAGATCCTTGGAGGCGACCATGTGGTTGGAGTCTCCAGAATCAATCAAATAGGTTGTAGACCGAGGTGGTCCTACTTTCAAAGCATGACATCTTTCATGTCCATTATCAAACTGTTTTTCTCTTTGAAGGTTATGCTGCTTAAGAAGAGTAGACATTTCATCAAGTTCCTTCCTCATACAATGATCTTCAAGGTGATACCCTTTTTCACAATAGGGACATAATGTTTTCCCAAATTTCTTCTTCTTAGAGCCGGAGGCCCTTTCAAAAGCTTGCTGATTTTTTTTAGGCTTTGACTCAGCCGTTTTTGGTTCCTTCTTCTTTGATTTCCCCTTTGCTTGCACTTTAGAAGAGTCGGTAACTAAGAGAGCTTGATATTTGGAGGTCTGGATGACTCCCATTCGAATCAATTTGTTTTGCTCCTTGATTAAGGACTCGAAAAATGAATCTAAAGAAGGAAGTTTCCAATCAGGAAATCTTTCCCACTTGAAATGAAACATAGAGACATAGATAGAGTACTCAAGGCCTAGTTTGTTCAGTATGGAAAGGACATTCTACTCATCCTTCCACTCTATCCCTCACTATCTGCATTGTAGTACTAGAGACTTGAATTTGGAGAAGATTTGCTCAATAGCCTTGAAACTGCTGGGATGTAAAGATACCAACTCATTCTCCAAAATGTTTCCCCGAATCTCATCTTGTTTGTTAAACAAGCTATCAAGCATCCCTCGAACTTCTCTAGCAGTCCTCAATCCTTCTAGATGAAATATGAGATCTCTGGAAATATAAGTACATAAGTACCTGAATGCTTCATCACAACGGTTTAGGAACTTGCTACGCTCTACCGACTGATGAGGCTTAGCCTCCCATCCATGTATGATCATGTGGTAGCCATGCTTGCGAAAGGCCAACTACATATCAATCCTCCAATCAAGGTAATTGGAAGTTGTCAGGATCCATGGTTCAGGAGTTTGAGAACTCATAATTGCTCCGGCTGGAAAACTGCAAATACTTCTCTCAACCTACATAGCACCTATCAATTTCACTACAAATACCACTAAAACATATGAACTATTAGAATCATGCTTTTCCTCCCAGCATGAACATGTTTTCAGGGTCCGTCACGCCCTCTCTGTTTCTCTAAATGAATCCAGAGCTAGCAAATTTTCATAGGGGACTTTTGTGGAAACCCAGCTGCTTCTGATGTTCGATGGGGAGAAACAACCATGAAACCTGCCTGAGAAGGCTCTAATACCATGTTAGAATTTGAATGCCATTTAATTCTTTAAGCAGAGATTTATGATAATGTTGCAGCAATTGAATGGAGAATGAACATACAAACTAAGAAAAACAAACCACACAGGAAACATATAAGTATTGCTCAGGAATTTACTTGTGCCAAGAGCAGCACCAGTTTCCAAGACACCCTATAGAATGAGTACACCAGAAATGCTAGAATTGAAGATGCAACTACAAGAATTGTTGGAGAAGTATATTAGGCTGAGTGTATCTCCTTGGGGAGCACCATTTCTATTCGTAAAGAAGAAAGATGGTACACTCAAGTTGTGTATTGATTACAGACAATTGAACAAGGTTACTGTGTAGAACAAATATCCTTTGCCTAGAATTGATGACCTTTTTGATCAAATAAGAGGAGCAAGGGTATTTTCCAAGATTGACTTGAGTTCTAGTTACCATCAAGTAAGAATCAAGGATGAAGACATTCATAAGACAGCCTTCAGAACAAGGTATGGACACTATGAGTTTGTAGTGGTACCATTTGGTCTCACAAATGCACCAGCTACATTTATGTGCCTTATGAACAGTGTCTTCAACAAGTATTTGGACAAGTTTGTTCTTGTTTTCCTTGATGACATTCTTATTTATTCTAAGAATGACAAAGAGCATGAAGAGCATTTGAGGTTGACATTGCAATTGCTCAGGGAGCATCAGTTGTATGCAAAGCTGAGCAAGTGTGACTTCTATCGAGATAGAATTCAGTATTTGGGTCACATTATCTCAGAAGAGGGTATATCTGTGGACCCTGAAAAGATTGAAGCCATTATGAATTGGCCTACTCCAAGAAATGTGACAGGTGTAATATCTTCTATGGGACTTGCAGGATACTACCGGAGATTCATTGAATGATTCTCCAAAGTTGCACATGCCATCACTTCTTTACAAAAGGGGATAAAGTTTGAATGGACATCGAAGTGTGAAGAAAGCTTCCAGCAGTTGAAGAACCTTCTCACCAATGCACCAGTATTGAAAGTTGCAGACCCAAAGAAATATTTTATGGTATGTACCGATGCATGCAAACAAGGGCTTGGAGGAGTCCTTATGTAAGACAAACACATGATATGTTACGATTCAAGAAAGCTGAAGGAGCATGAGAAGAACTATGCCACTCATGATCTAGAGATTGTAGCCATAGTACATGCTCTCAAGATGTGGAGGAACTACTTGATGGGTAGAATATTTGAGCTAAGGATAGACCATTGCGGTCTGAATTATTTGTTTGATCAGCCTACTATGAATTCTAGGAAAGCGAGATGGCTGGAGTTTTTATGTGAGTTTGATTTTGAAATCAAGCACATAAAGGGAAAAGAGAATAAGGTAGTTGATGCACTCAGCAGGAAGGTGCAGGGAATGCATGTGACATCTCTTAGTATTTGCCAATCAGATTTGAGGCAGCAGATTGTTAATCATACTGCTGGATATAAATTGTATGAGCAAGTAAAAGACAAATTGCAGCAGCAAAGCCTTGAGAAGAGGTATGAGGGATATAAGTTGGAAGAAGATGGACTTCTTACTTATAAAGGCAGAATTTATATTCTAAATGTAGCAGATATAAGGAGAGTTGTTATGGATGAAATCCATCAAGCTCCATATTCTGGTCACCCAAGATATCAGAAGACAATTTCTACAGCCAGAAAGCAGTACTTTTGGCCAGGAATGAAAAAGGACATGGCTAAATACATTTCAAGGTGCATGAAATGCAGCAGGTAAAGGTTGAGCATCAACACCTTGCAGGTTTGTTGCAGCCTTTGCTAGTTCCAGAATGGAAATGGGAAGCTATTTCCATGGATTTTATTACAGGATTGAAAATGACTTGGAAACAACATGATTCCATCATGGTTGTGGTAGACAAGTTGACAAAGGCAACGCATTTCATACCGGTTAAGTCTACGCATAAGACAAATGACATTGCAAAGATATTCATGAAGGAGATTTTCAAATTCCATGGATTGCCTAAGGCAATAAACACTGACAGAGATGTCAAGTTCACTTCCAATTTTTGGAAGGGGTTGTTTGCAAATTTGGGTACAAAGTTGAACTTTAGCACTGCTTACCATCCTCAGACTGATGGGCAGACAGAGAGAGTTAATCAAGTGCTTGAAGACATGCTTTGCATGTATGTGATGGACAAACCAACCAATTAGGAAGATTACTTACACTTGGTAGAGTTTGCTTATAACAATGGACAGCAAGCATCCGTGGGGATGAGTCCATATGAAGCTTTGTATGGTAGAAGGTGTAGGACACCCGTGACTTGGGATAACCCAATGAACAGGGTTGTGCTTGGTCCAGAGTTGCTCAAGGAGATGGAGCAGGAGGTTATAAAGATCAGACAGAATTTGAAAGCAGCCCAGGACAGATAGAAAAGCTATGCAGATAAGCATAGGGTGAACAGAGAGTTCAGTGTAGGGGATCATGTTTACCTCAGAGTGAGGGAAAAGAAGAGTTACTTGAAGCTTGGAAGTTGTGCCAAGCTGTCACCTAGATATTGTGGGTCGTTTGAATTGCTTGAAATAATAGGGCCAGTTGCAAATAGACTTGCATTGCGTGCTAGCACTAGAGCTCATAATTGTTTTCATGTTTCTTTGCTTAAGAACTATGTACATGATCCTAACCATGTGATAAATTGGGATGTGATTCAGGTGGAACCCGAGGGAGAGTTCCAAATCAAGCCAATGCGCATCCTCGACAGGAAGGTCACAATGCTCCGGAACCGATCCATAGGGCAGGTAAAGGTGCAATGGGAGCACTATGGTCCTAAAGAGGCTACATGGGAGCTATAGGATGCCATGCAGTTAGCAAATCCATTTTTGTTCAATTCTACGGAACACTGAGGCGATACCAGTGTATCATTTTGTTCAATTTTGTAAATCACTGAGGATAGTGCTATTGAAGGGGGAGGGGAATGTAGCACCCCAGTTTTGACCCTATTTGCATTAAATGTATATGATGTATATATTGTAATTAATCGTGGTCTGGAGATAAAGGAAAAAGCCCCACCATCGATTTAACATTTTATGTTCCAGCGATTAAAATCGTTGTTGATGGTATATTGTGTTATCTGGCACATTATAACTTTGGCATCATGTAAATATGCATTTTAATTAAAAATCCCCACAACCAACTAAGTCAATGCAACCATAATGAAAAGGGCATGATTTTCCTATGGAATAGGGAGGGAAAATATTTAACCTTTGGGGGCAATGGGGAAAAGCCAAATGTCAAAGGGAGAACCCATCAAACAGTCAACTACCCATTTTGTCTTTTTCCCCAATCATTAAATTCTGCCAGAAATTGGTTGAAGTAGTTATTGCAAGGGGATGGGAAGAGGATGGGCATGAATTTCGAATTTGGGGAAAACCTATTTTTGGGGAAAATCGATTTTGACTTTTGGGGCAAGTAAACACCCAAAATGCATGTCATTTGCCCATACACCCACGTTCTTCATTTTGCTCATGCAGGGAAGCTTAGGATCTATTTTTACCTCCATGATTTTGCTGGCTGTGTGTTCTCCTTCACGAATTGGAGCTCCTGGGCATTTTCATCTTCATCATTCACCCATGTTGGGGTTCTCTCAAGCGATTGGGAATTTCCTGAGTGTGAAACCCATGATTTTGGATTTGTTGTGTATTTCTTCCTCACGATGACAGTTGTTCTTCATTTTGCTGGAGTCTGAGAATTTTGTTTTTGTGATGTTCTTGTGGTTGGGTTCTTCCCCAACGTTTTCTGTTGCATTTTCCCAATGTTTACCAAGCTGAATTTTCTTTTTGTGTTCCCCAATGATTTAGAGGAGAGACCGCATCCTTTTGGTTGTTGCTGTTGATTTCGTTTTTGGCCACATTAGGGCCAAAACGTCCCTGGGATACGATTTGTTGTTAGTAGGTTGTTCTTACCCTATTTGGCAATTAATTTTGTGGCTAAACTGTTCTCCTCTACCCATAAATGGTGTATATTGTTGTGGATGCAATTGGTCTTTAGACTGTGTAGGAGTGGAAAGGAGTCTGCTTGATAACCTAGTGTTTTGCAGGAGCCTCATAGATAGAGCTAGAGGGTTGACTCTCTTCTCTACATCCCCTGAATAACACTGGAAAGGAAGTCATGTCCTGAGGAACTGTGCGGCAGAGAAGGGAATGATTCCTTGTGTTGGGTGTATGTGGATATCCTAGGAGTCAAGCTAGTTCTGGAGTAGGAATCCTTAGCTCTTCAGTGAGCCCACTAGCTTAGCAAACGGTTCTTCCATCTCCTGATAACCTGATAAACCCAATTGTTGGCTTGGTTATGTGTTGTTGTGTACTCTTGGTCTAATAAACCCAACCATGTTGGCTTGACTGAGGTTTGACATGTCTTTGGCTATGTGTGAGCCTGCTAGTTTCCTTTTCCTTGGGGAATCATGCCTAGCTCGGGGGTGGCGGTGTTGCTGAGAGATTAAGGAGCACACTGACCTATGGTTGGGTGGAACATTGCAGCGACATAGCTGGTTGCAGGGAGCTTCGTTCGAAGATAAGTATTCTTGTGAATTAACCCATGCAACTATATTGTTTATATGAATTATGATGAACATGTTAAAGTGTGTTGAATGCTTGAATTAAATGCAATTTGCTTTCGTTGAATGATAATTCTTTATGCATCTATGTATCTTGAGTCTAATTCATTTTATTTTATGTTCATGGGGTTAGTTTCCCGGATAGATAGTGTTATGGTAGCATCCTCTTCGCTGGTCGGAGGTTCAGAGATGTTACAATTGGAGTTCATCAGAGTTCTAAATCACAACTCAAGTGTCTAATTAAGTGTTAACTAAGCCTAACTAACTGTGGTAGGTGAGGAATGCGCCTCTCCTGCATGCAGCCATGCAAACCTAGCACTAACTTAATGTAGAGGAATAGAACTTAATGTAACTGACTCCTAACTGAGCTTGACTAGTCACCAACTCAACTCAACTGACCTTGGTTGGTATCGGCACTCCGAGTGGCTCCTAAATTGTAAGGATTGATCTAGGAGGCTCCTAAACTGATGCATGCAAGTGAAATCAGTGGTAGTAGGCATCAATTAGTGTTCCTCGCACTTTAGTAACTGGAACATGTGCCTCAATTAGGCCAAGTGGACCCAATAGTGCTAGTGACTAAAAATAGACTGGATGGACTCCTAATTTAGACATGACTCCTAATTTAACATATGACCAAATTGGACAAGGGAGGATTAATAATCCTAACAAGACTGTGGCTGTGAAACATAAATTGGTGGTTGTGCAACTGGTGGTTGTGCGACTAGTGGCTGTGCGACTGGTGGCTATGAAACTAGTGGCTGTGCAACTGGTGGTTGTGCGACTAGTGGCTGTGCGACTGGTGGCTATGCAACTGGTGGCTCTGGTGGTGGCACAATCTCAAACTAGTCTAACCACTCATTGTCCCATGTCTTACTCTCCATGTCTTGTGTATCATCCTCTAACCAATCAAGGGTTGCCTTCATAATAGGTTCCTCAATATCCATTCTCCATGCAGCAGTGGTGTCAATGTCGTCCAACGAAATGGCCTCCACCTCATGTTTTTTCTCAAGTTGCTTCATCCACAACTTGAGATTGTAGGAGACGTACACCAGATCATCCAAGTGTTGGTTATCCAACCTATATGATGACCATAAATTTATCCAATTTGAATTTAGAATACATAAATTACCCATGGGACATAAATTACAAGTTATAATGAATTTAGAATTTAATTTCAAATTCTCAAACCTGTTGTGCTTCTTGGTGTGTATTTTTTCAAATACACTCTAGTTGCGCTCACAACCAGAAGAACTACATGTTTGGCTTAGGATCCGAACAACAAGCTTTTGAAGATGGGGTACTCATCCGCCATAGGTTTCCCACCAAGTATCTACAATGAATTGGAGAAACATAAGAGAAGACATTGAAATTTTGAAATTTAAAACAAAGAAAGTAATGAAATTAAATTTTGAAACAAGGTGAAACTTACTTGGCATTATGTTCTTCTAGTCATTAATAACCATATCAAATCCAAATGTTCACATGGCCCTCCTATAGGCTTCCAACTCTTTGGAAATATCTGAACGGTCAACTCCACTTGGCACCATCCTTTAAACACACTCCAAGAACCCATCCATTACCTCTGAATCAAAGTTGAAGCCACATGAGTAAGAGAATGCGGGGTTGAGGAATAGGCCTGCATCATAAATGGGGCGATGAAGTGTTTTGTTCCATCGCTAATCAATCACCTCCCATATCAATTGTTGTTTCTCTTTCCCCTCGTCCCCCTTGTCCTCATAGTAGGCATGAATGGCCTCTTTAGCCCTATCCATGGCCTCATACAAGTAGCCCTTTGTGGGTTTGTCTCCATCAACCAAGCGTATAACCCTTACCAAATGCTCACATACAATACCCACCTCATTCACCCCATCCCAGAAGCTCTCCTGGTATGACACTACCCTGAATATGTCGTGTCCCTCTGGTTTAGTGCTAATTGATAAAGCACGCCACTCAGCTGAAAGGAATATAGTCTGCAAGTCCCACATAGAAGTTAGGGGAGACTGAAGAGAGATGAAACAAGTGGCAAAGCGATTGATGGAAGGATGGATTAATTCCCTATCATGAGAGAAATTCCTCATCAAGCTAAGCACATAAGCATGATTGTATATAAATTCAGTGATGCTTCTTGTTGAATGAATGACATCCTTGATAAACTGGATATTCCCCCATATACTCTAAGATCAAGTCAATACAATGTGCTACACAAGGTGTCCAAAACAAAGTAGGATGTCTGTCCATAAGCATCCTACCAACTGCCACATAATTCGTTGCATTGTTCGTTACTACTTGGAGAACATGTTGTGGACCTATCTCTTGGATGAACTCATCCAACAACTGAGATAGTAATGCTGCATATTTGACCTATGCAGATGCATCCACGGATTTTATAAACATTATGCCTCAAGGAAAATGAACCAATAAGTTGAGAAGGATCCTACCCTTCTTATCACTCCAACCGTCTGGCATCACAGTGCATCCTGTGGCCTCCCATGAACGTCGAAGCTCCTCCAACCTAGAAGTGCAATCGACCATTTCATCATTAAGGATGGGTCCTCTCAACTCCTCATAAGTGGGGGGCTTATACCCCAGCCCAACAATAGCAACAGTTTCGAACATAGGCATGTAGAATCGGTTCCTCACAAAGTGGAATGGAATATCACTCCACAAAAGACATCGACCCACAAGTTTATTTGCTTCCTTTTTCTCTTTTATCTTGTACATTGACTTTATACCTAGTTGTCCACCAGGCCCAAATCTCAACAAAAAGTGAGAAATAGAATGTGTCATTGAAGGCATGGTGGAATATGAGGATAAGGTCTCACTCGCCACTCCCCTTAAAGTGTGTCTGGCTATCCTAGATTCTAATGCTGCTCTCATGCCAAGTTCCTGCCTCAAAGCTTCCATTTCATCTTTCCTCTTGCCAATACCTTCAATTGCAAATTTGGCCCTATGAACTATTTCANCCCCCCCCCCCCCGTCATCTCCTTCCCACACATATTGCATCTAAGCTTTTATCGATTATGAGCGAGGTGGTATTTGAGCCTACTTATCCCCCCCGTCATCTCCTTCCCACACATATTGCATCTAATATTTTATCGATTATGTGGATCAACCGGCTCTGCATACTCCCAGAATGGACACAAAGTCTTTGGCATGCTTGTAACTTTGTAATATGGATTTTGGAATTTAGTTTGAAACCTGCAACATTAAAAAAAATCGTTTTTGGGCACTTTTTATTGAAAAAAATTACAAATTAGACAAATAAGGATTGCAAACTACAAACTCAAAGTAATTACTGATCCTAGGGCTATAAACTTTAAAGTAATCTTTAGTAATCTAAAGTTTTAATCTAATCTATAGTAATTTTAAATTTTAAACCATTTAAAAAATTGAAAATTTTAAACAGTTTTAAACATTTAAAATTTTGAACAGTTTTACAATTTTAAACAATGTTAATAACTTAATTTTTAAACTTTAAAATTTTAAATTTTAAAGTCTTAAAGTTAAAAAAAAAAATCTACATAGGCCCAAGGTTGAAGGCAGATACCTGAAGGCTGAGTCTGAATCCAACCTCTCCTCCATAGATTAGCACTAGCACTAAGCAAACCGCATCCCTGCTCTCCCTCCACAGACAACCCAGCTCCCTGCTCTCCCTTGCTCGCATCGTCGCAATCTGCAGACTCGCGAGTTGTAACCCCAGCTCTCCCTTGCTCGTACACGGTCACCGACTATCAACACCAGACAGTCCAGTAGTGAGCACACTCTCAAGTGACAAGTCACAATACCCTAGCTCCTGTCGGCAACCAAACAGACAAAACAAAACAAAAAAAATGCATGTTTTAACCTTTATTCACCCTGTCGTGAAAGAAAAGATCAACTCACGATTTTTTAGTAAAAATCGCATTAAAATCATAATTTTTCGACATGAACATTGCCAAAAATATTGCACGATGTTTGCTAATATTATCATCCACAAAGATGCATCGCGATGTTGGCGATAAATCGTCGATGTTTGGGCAGACAAAAAACATGCTTATCGTGACAAGTGAAGTACATAAATGTAAAATCCTATCATTGATAAGCAGAACTTGGAATTAAGCTAAATAATATCAATGTCATCATGTCATATTATGTACTTGAATGGACGGTTGAGTTTAGACGAAAGATGAGATTACTAAACAATTAAGATTTTGCAATGAGTCGATACTTGAACCACTACCCTTGCATGGTGGCAAAGCTTATGCAAACATCAACTGTTGCTTACTAATTACATTGAGAAGGAAAGAAGCTGTGTTTGTCTTGTTCTAGACTTATAGTTTCGTTTACAACTTGGAAAGGATATATGTGGTGTGTTCTTGACTCCAAGAAGCATCCTTTTTTAGTGTTTTTAGTTACAATTATCATGCAATCCCATTGTCATCTCATCCATCCAAGGACAAGGTGAACGCAGGATGAAGGAAGTGGTTGTGAGGGATAAATCAACACCCATCTCAATGTGAGCAAAATGGTGTTGAGATCCCCTCATAACTGCCCAGTACCAAACCCCTCCTTACCTTGCATGTTAAACATGGATTGGCATGGACTAAACAAAAACAAAAACAAAAACAAAAAAATAATGGGGACACAAAAAATTAGATAGTGACCAGGATTCAGAGGGTCATTCGTGTCAAGAATCTTCACAGTGTACAACTACTTTGATTTTCTGCATAGTACATGATATGAGGTTATTCATTGTCTCCATTAACTCCACTGCGAGTTTGGGCAGTAGTAAGCTGTTGACTAATATTTGGAATGAAACTATTAAGAGTGTGTTAGTGATTGAGCAAAATATGAAGAAACTTGAACTTTAAAACTTTAATCCACAATTACAGTGCAGATAGATCTCATCAATAATCCAAATATATTAATAAATCAAAGAACCAAGATATACCCTGGGAAAACCCTCCACTAATTCAGAGGATGAAAAAACCAACAAACAATCTTAGAGTACTATTGATAAGTAGCAGAGAATTATTACATCACAATAGCAGATTGATTTCACCGAGTGTACCAGAGAGTGGAGATCAAATGGAACATTGTATCTAACTTGCCAAGTGCATATCACTTTAATAACAAGTCAAATTAGGTTATAGACCAAAAATAGAATGGTTGCATGCATCATTAACTTATTAACACTTGGAACACTGATATATCTTCAATCATGCACCCCCCATTGACCTGGTGCCAAGCTGAGACTCCATAATTATCTCCCACTAGAAGATATGCACCCTCACTTAATTAACTAACTCTAACTGAGCTGTTAACTCAATGTATTGAACTAAACTGGATGGAAATGCATGCATCTAAATGGAACTAAGTGTATCTGCATACAATTGAGTGTAACTGAATAGAACTGAATGTAATTGAACATAAATGAAGGTAACCGAATAGAAATGAATGTAACTAAACAAAACTAAATGTAATTAAACATAATTGAATGTAATTGAACATAACTAAGTGTAACTGAACAAAACTGAATGTAACTAAACAAAATTGAATGTAACTAAATAGAACTCAATGTAAGTCAACATAACTGAATGTAATTGGACCAAACTGAATGTAACTGAATAGAACTGAATGTAACTCAACATAACTAAATGTAACTCAACAAAACTAAATGTAACTCCAACAGTGTTATCTCCGACAACCACTCGCATAAATTAAGGAGTTGATTTCTTAATTAATTGAACTTGTTTACCATAACTAATACTCGATTGATGTCTTATCAATTCGATTTCAATTGGTGGCAACATGGTAAATTCAAATTCCCTCTCCATCTATGTGCTTATATTAATTATTTATGCATGGTCCATATGTGTTTTCATAAATTCTATATCATATCATACTCATAACAATTGTTTCGAACCTATTATCATATGTATTACCTCGGTTCATATAGTCACATGCTAAAGTAAATCACTCTAGGGGTATCTAATCCCTAAAGGAGACTTGTAGCACCTATTGACCATGACTAGCCATACATCACATAGTAGATCCACTTTACATAGTATAGTACACCACCCCATAACATGAGGATATTTGTAGAACTTGATATTACTCACAAGTCTCAGCTTGATAGTACTCACAAGATTTACCACCTCAATCATAAGAGGATATTTGTAGGACTTGATATTACGCACAAGTCTATTGTCTTGATATTACTCACAAGAATCAGACCTTTACCTAAGGTTATGATCTTAACTATAAGATCCTAGTACAAGAATCTCTCCCGAATATGATAATGTCATGTGAACTTAATACAATATAAGTTATGGACTTGATACAACACAAGTCTTAGACCTTAACACATAAGGTCATGGAGAATAACTAATGAAGATGTACTCTCAACAAAGTGATCCTCCCACACATGGGATGTTGACTCCAATGTCATTCCCAGTGGGGTTAAATGCATGAGGATTGCATTTTGGCCCATCTGGAAGAATGGCAAAACCAGAGGGTAAGAGAGAAATATAAGGTGGATCACCCCCACTCGGAATTGGATGCATGACTGGGATGTCCACTAGAGTGTACACTACAAGGGACCCCAATGCATTTGTGCAAGTCTCTTGAAGGATCAACATGTTGTTGCTCTAGTTGGAATTCATTGCCTAAAATAAAGAATATTTAATGTATAACAATTAGGGTTAGGGTTTTCTGAGAGGCTATGATTTTATGGTTGTAGAAACATATTGTTACAAAGAAAAAGAAGGAACACATGGTAGCTTTGAGAAGAGAAACACAATTCTTTGGATCTTGTCCTTTGGCAATCTGATGTTCGAAAATACAAAGGTTAAATTTAAACTTTCAAATCCAAATTACAAGTATTCAAATTTTTAAGCTACAATTCAACATAACATTCAAACATTCAAGGGAAATACCATAATAATGTAATAGATGAACTTCACTAAGTAGATGGTCATCCTAAGGTAACCATAAATATATTTAACTTGTCAATCTCTGGCATCCATTATGACCGTATTCTTTTATAGGTTATATGCAATCCATTATTGTTAATGATGTAAACCAAATGTGCAATTGAATCCATAGCTATTACATTATTCATCAAATCATACAAATAATTTGGGGTCCAAAGTTCCCTAAACCATGTGACCTTTTCAGGTGTACTAAAATTTATGAATAGGAATCACAATTACAAATATTGAATGCTTACATGATAGGCTCCATCCAACCTATTTCTATTTCTAAACTACAAATTTTAAACCTCAATCAAAATCAAGTGATAAACGAGTACAACCCTAATGAGGTTGTTAATGAACTGCAACTTATTTTGTTTATATCAACATCCAAAACTTAGGTTTTCTCACTACCCTAATGATGACCAAAAATGTTGTCAATCAAGTATAATCATCAAATCGAGTTCTTGTCAACTTGGAAAGATTTGTCCAATGACCATCCAAATAGAAGTTAGATTACGGATAAAATTGTTGAAGTCAACTTGGAAGTTAAACACATAGGTAAAGTTGTTGGATCACTAATCCAAGTTGAAGTAGGATACGATATCAAATCTACATAGTGATGTTGATGACCCAACAGACGATCACTATTAATGCAATAGTAAGTTTCATGACACTAACACTCTTTCTTGTCATTACATGAATATTGTCATCACTATTACTAGAGAGCTTGTTCCAGGTGTGCAAAGTTGATGCACTCACTCTAGAACAAAAAATGGTTGTCATGCATTGCATAAGTCTTAACATGTTGTGACACCCATTGGGGGTTGGAATGGTTGTGCAGATGAAAGCACCATGACTATTTTACCATTTTCTATCTAAACTTTAAACTATAAATGTACCTTACTAGTCTCTGATTGTATAAATGCACCTTACAAAGGAAGTCACTATTCTCTACATAATCATAAAAAGAGAAAAGGGCATTATAGAATCTTAACCATGGGATATATTAGAACGTTTGTTGTTTCTATGAGAATAGCAAGGCATTCACAGTCAGACCTAAATTTCTCAAATCCTGCAAAAATACAGTAATTTAAAAGTTGTAACAATATTTTCATGGTTATTTACAGGTGAAAGGTTGGGTAGCGAAACCGTGAGCTTAACTGAGTGAAGGAAGCTTGCAACCCAAGGCGCATACAGTCTGCCCTAAAATTCTCAAACCCTATAAATTAAATGCCAGGCAATATGTTAATCGGTGGATGGGAAAATAAAATAAATATGACGGTTATCAAATGCAAATGATAAATGTAGATAATACGAGTTATACCTCTAATGAAAATTTCCAACTAAACCTTGGTGCGTAGATTAAACCTCGGGAGTGCAATTATAAATAGTCAGTAAAAATTCAAACTCGAATTGAGTAATGGAAAGAAATCCTTTCGGTTTTGAGCATTAGTGTTGGAGCAAACTTTTCTATTTAAATCCAATCAAAAGTATGACAAAAACCATAAGTCCAACAGAAATCCATGTTAAAAAATGTCAAAAACTAATTCTTCGAAATTTGAGTCACAACCCTAATAGAATACCAAATTCCTTTAAAAAAACCAATTAATACTGAACAAAAGATTACATTTTGATGCATAACCAGAATGCATATTCAAATCATTAAACATAAATAAATGGTGTGAATATACTAGGTGAATTGAAGAGGTAAAAATGAAGCCAAATCTAACTTTAGGAAGACCAATCTTGCTAAAGACTAGGCCAAAACTAAGTTCCGCCAAATTTACCGGGCTAAGGAAGCCCATTACTGAAAAGAAAAAATGTAAATTCACAAGTAGGATGAAATGAAAATAAATCGAAGGTTGAGGGATTCAAACACGTCTTCCATTAGTGAAAGTATAAAATATGCCTCCAATTGAACAACTTAAAAAATAATATGATTTCCTTTCACTGTTTGCATGCCACAAAAAGATTCTCATGACGATTTTACATCAACAAAACTACAATATGAAGGTTCAAAATCTAAAAAGAAAGTGTACTCTAGGAAAGAAATGTGAAAACAAATATCCTACGTAAGGAATTTGTTTTGAGAGACCTCATAACATGTAACTTCATGAAACGACCTCCTAACATTGTGATCAACTTTCAAAATAGGATTCTAGAGTGTTACTCAAAGTACTTTCTTCACTGAATTTTTTTGACAAAATAGTTTTCTTTGGAAGTTTAGAACATGCACTTTGAACAAACCAAATACCACAAATATTGACAAACAAAGCTACTCTAGAAGAAGGCTTGAGGCAAATAAGCTTTCATTTTCCAAGGCTAAAATACTTAAAGGATGGGACTATGACAAGTCACACTTCAAAGTAGTTCGACCAAGTAACCTTCCTTTTTATTAAAATAAATGCTTAAGAGCATTGTGTCAAAATTTTGCTTTTCATGGTTTCAATCACGAAATATTTGTTCCTTAAACACTTGAAATAGACTTCCCCAAATGTAGCTTTATTGTGTTAGAAGTTCTAAAAAAATAATCCCATTATGAAGATTCCATATACTACATTGACACCAATATGAAGACTCCAGTCTCCATTTACTAGATTAAGGCCATTCTTGCGACTCCATATACTAAAATGGGTACATTCGCATTTAAAACTCATTGCTTGCACTGTGTTTAGGCATTTCATTAAATGATGAAAAGCTTAACTTGTTCTCAACAATAATAAATACTGATGAAAAGAAACGAAGTGAATTACAAAATGTAGAGACCATGGATATGCATACCATCCCACCTTTGCCAATACTGTAAAGAGTTTCAGAGCTACGATTTATGACATCCATGTTGATGCTTTCATCTACACTTGAATCCAAATCGACTAAAGTTTAAAAGGATTGAGTTAGAGGACCAACATTTCATGCATTTTTTCTGTGTCTACCCCTTTGTTTACATTAATCTTTATGCCAGGGTTTGCTGGTGGATTCAATCAAGGTCTATTGCATTATGTTTTTACCATTTTTATTATTATTAAATCCCCATGTTTTCTCATTTTTTCGGTGGGTTGTCATCTCTCTAGATTTTGCTAGTGTTTTTTTTAATTATTCCCTGCTTACAGACCCAATTCTTCGAAATAGTTTTTCTCTTTGCAGGCTACATGTTTTCCATTAACATGGCAAGTTGTTTGTTGCTGGGATTAACGCTTCTCTTGCTTCCAATTTCTCTTGTGTATGGTTGTCTTTTATCTACAACGTAAGAAGTCGTTAATTCCCACAAACTATGAGGATACATCCCAACTCCATTTCTCTGGAAATACACACACCTTTAATGCCTACAGTCTACATTGTTGTGAACCACCTTGCAAATGGCATGAACGACCTTGCAAATGGAAAGTTCAACATTCTACATTGCTCAGACTACTAACTTCTTTGCACCACCGAGTCATGGGCACCACAGTTCAAGGGATATGTCAGCGGTGCTACACCATTGAAATATTAAATAAATAAATTCATTTAATTAAAATTTAGTATTAAAAATGCAAGTATTGTGTTAAACTTTATAGTTGTAAAAATATTTGTGTGTACGGAGCAAAACTAATCGCTCCACGCGGAAACTATATTGTCCCCTGTCAGGGACATAACAATGTTGACACAAGCTCAAAATTAAATATAATATTGTGTTTATTTGATGCTTACTTTTTTAGTGTGGCTTCAAATATAGCTTAGGAAGTTTGAAGTTTCTGTGTTTAATAAATACTTTTTTTCAACATGGCTTAGGAGTGTATATATACATTGAGTACTTTTTTCACATGAAAAAAAACAGTACTTTTTTTATTCAAATTGAATAAAAAGTACAAAATTTTGACTGTAGTTGTCTCCAAAAGCCAAAACAAACCAGACATCAATGCAACTGACTCCAAAAGCCAAGCTAATATAGGCATATGAGCATACATTCAAATAACACAAAGGACTACAAACTACAAAAGTGTCTTCTAACCACAGAGTCGGACTGATACCTCCATACAACTAGAAAAAGTCCAAAAAGTCTTGTAAATCCACCCTGTCACAAAGCATAAAAAAAACTTATCCAAACCAAGGAAAACCCTAAGGAAAAACTACTAAGCCAGAACATCCAGAGGTCCTCTGAAAGAGGAAATTTTTTCCAAACCTTCCTCCACAAAAAGGAGTCCTTCATCATCTCCCAAAGCTTGTTTGGATAACCTGTCAACATCATAGTTTTATTCTCTAAAGATATGTTCAAAGAAGATATCATAAATGTTGATTTAAGTTTCTTTGTGTGTCTACACCAATGCATAAGAGATATCGCCTGCAAGTTACAATAATTTATGGCCCAATTAATGATTGTTAAATATTATCCAAAGACCTTTAAAGTATCAATGCCCATCAAGGTTGCAACATTGAGCAAGCACCAAACGTCTAATAGATGCACTTTGGTATTAGAACCCTTCCCACAAGACTACTTGAACACTAAGTACTTATGTCTTCGGCTTTGTGTGTGCGTGTGTGTATTATCAATTATAGTATAAAATTTTAATTTTTTTATGAGTTTTTTTCAAGGAAAATTTAATAGGTTCTCTCTCTTCCTCAAAATATTAAGATGGAGGGTGATTATATTGTCCACCACAATAGTAGTTTGTAATCCAAAGGGACCCAACTGAACTCCACCATAAGACATCACAATGAACTACGCCTTAAAACAAACAAGCAATTCAAACTGATTGAGTTAACCCAATTGGATTTAGTAACCCTGTCTATAAAAATGGGTGAGTAGATATTGCCCATTGCTTAAGAAATTGTGTAGGAGGTATTTGTGGTTTGTACAAATATATGTATGGGTGGCAGAGTTTCAAGGTGCCACGTGGGGAAAAAGTGACATCTTGTGGCGAATTTATATGTACACCTCTATGTGTCTATGGTTATCATACATGGCCATCCCTAGTCTCTAAATTTGTATGCATTGGGCTTTAGAAAAGAGCCCAAGAATTTTATCCCTTAATCTAAGAGATAGGTTGTGAATCCCTATTTATATTTACATTGATTCTTGAAGTCTTTTCCCATCTCATTAAAGTACAATGAATACTTTTGTAACTTTACTTCCATTCCAATTGCATTGTTGTATAAATCCAACATTTATTTGGATTTTATTGCTTTTCTTGCATATCCTTTACCAAACATTACAACATTGTATACAAACCATAAATGAGTTAAAGATAATGAATTTCCTATATTTATACCTTGAATTTCTCCTTCTCTCGGGCATGCTTCATCTTTTTGTTAAAACCTTTAACTACCAAGGGAGAGAGAAATGGTGTAATATTTTTTTAAATGGTGTACTAGTGTGTTGTTATCTAGCCTTATACTCTTATTTATCTTATATAATAGCCTATCGATAACAAAAAAGGTCTATTCAATTGTTTTCAAACTCCATCCCTTCCACTTATGGTGTTCGTATAGTTGGAATTATATCTAGAGGTTTTATATCACAAAGGCCCAAGTCCTCCAACATTTGATTGAACAATTCATCCCGATGATCTAGCTTGGTATTTCCCCCTTAGATTTCCCATGCTTTTAAAGTCAAATTTCCTCCTATAATCATATTGTCCTTCTAGACCTCTGTCAGCGTCAATTCCACTAACCCAGGTTCATAATTCACTAACCATCCCACAAAGCCAAAGATATCAGCCCAACAGAGTGTAACTCCGTCAACAATAGTTGTGAGAAGTGAGGTCTCCCCTGAGATACCTATGGGGACTGCCAAAACCAGGTTTTTGTAGTTATGGAAGGGGATTTCTTCATCTCAACATTAACAATCCACTCGATTGAAACAGAGGGATGGATTACCGTTCACCAGTAAGAAAGCAGATCGATCGATCGAAACATTCAAAACATATAAAATATACAGATTAAAGCATATATACCATCATTATCATTGACATTCCACAATATTATATGAATATAAGTGCGATGAACTCATAAAGATTCAAACACAAGATACACAAGATATCAAAGATACAGATATTTAACATGGAAATCCAAACGGGAAAAACCACAAAAGTGTTCTTCATCTGGCATGCGTAATATTTGGAACACTTTTGGTCTACGCACACAACTTGCAAACATCTCTCTAAATCTTCTTTACATTGAATGTTTTTTCCCTGTCTTTCTCATGCTCTCATGTCTTCTTTCTTCTTTTAGTTGACCTCTTTGTTGAGATCGCAAGTCGTGAAGGTCGTACGCACACAACTCATGGATCAACCTTACCACTTTATCTATTTTTTTTAATCAACGAATGAAAATCTATATGACCTAACTATCATATCTATCTCTTTGAATGACCCGCACACAACTTGGGTCAACCTTATATACTTTTTACAGTTCTTGTTCCAACCGTCGACTAGTTCTCAATTGATAGTCGGCTAGTTGTTCTAACTAACCCAATAAATCTTGTTACATTAATAAAGGCGCTAATAGCCCAGGTTACAATCATGCCCATTCCCAAAATAGACTATTATTCTAACTTAACTCATTGTTACATTTATTGTTTCCTCAAAACATGTCTAATTCCTGGATTCGACTTACTCTTCTCCTTTTCTGTCACAACCTTGCTTGCCTTGCGACCAAATTCTTCATATTTCCAACTAAAACTAGTATGCACTTTCCTAGGGCCAGCAACCTCCTCCATCTCTTTTAGGTTTTCACACAATACTTTTTATCCCCATATTGGCCATACACAACAACTATATAAAATACTTTTCCAAATTCCTTACCTTTTAAGTTAGTCTAGACACCCATAGGTTAAGAGGTTAAATTGATAAGTTCCATACTATCCTTCCAACCCGTTAGTATCCCACTTGATCTTCCCTCAGAGTCTATTAATTTAAAGCACCAATCTTTTAAAATTGATGAGAATAAATACTCACGGCCTTTGCCCCTATACACATGGTTTCTTAGATTAAAAATGGCAAAGCACATTTGAGACTAACTCTGTGTGGACACACTTTACCCCTCGCACATTTAGGGAAAATATTTTCATATATTGGATCACCTTCTCAAATGCACTCCTTGTGCTAAGGGCCCCTTTAATAGCCAATTGTTTTCTCTTTGTGATTTTTTTCCAATTTTCTTGGCTAAGGTCATAATTTTTTTCTTTCCAATAGATGAAGGTTACTATGGATTTAAGGCTAGGCCACCCTCTATTCCTTTATGAAGTAAAATTAGCTTTATATATATTTTTTGTTTGTTTTTTGTTAATTATGAAGTAAAATTAGCTTTTTATCCGCTTTATACCATTTGATAAAATTTAAATTGTTTGGAATCCCTTTTTACATTATTATTAATATCACCTTTCCTTTCCAAATGAAATGAAATTCATCTAGTTTCTATGTGGAAAACTGAAAAAACTTGCATAACTTTGTGAGAAATCTGTATAATGTACTGACTTATATAGAGAGGAAATGAATTATAAGCATAATACAAAACAACAAAAGACAAAAAACATGTCTATCTTGACAAGTGAAGTACATAAATGTAAATGCCTATCATTGAGAAGCATAACTTGGAATTAAGCTAAATAATATCAATGTCATCATGTCATATTATGTACTTGAATGGATGGTTGAGTTTAGATTAAAGATGAGATTACCAAACGATTAAGATTTTGCAATGAGTCAATACCTAAACCACTAACCTTGCATGGTGGCAAAGCTTATGCAAACATTAGTTGTTGCTTGATAATTACATTTAGAAGGAAAGGAGCTTTGTCTTCCTGGTTCTAGACTTATAATTTTGTTTACCACTTGGAAAGGATATATGTAGTGTGTTCTTGACTCCAGGAAGCATCCTTCATGAATTTTTTTAGTTACATTTATCATGCAATCCCATTTTAGTCTTGTCCATCCAAGGACAAGGTGAACGCAAGCAAGAGGAAGTGGTTGCGGTTGTTGTTGTGAGGGACAAATCAACACCCATCTTAATGTGAGAAAAATGGTGTTGAGATCCCCTCATAACTGCCCAGTACCAAACACTCCTTACCTTGCACGTTATACATGGATTGGCATGGACTAAAAATACTAATGGGGACACAAAAAATTAGACAACGACCAAGATTCAGAGGGTCATTCATATCAAGTGTCTTCACAGTGTACAACTACTTTGATTTTTTGCATAGTACAAGATATGAGTTTATTCATTGTCTCCACTAAATCCACTATGAGTTTTGGCAGTAGTAAGTCATTGACTAATATTTGGAATGCAACTATTAAAAGTGTGTTAGTGATTGAACAAAAATGAAGAAACTTGAACTTTAAAACTTTAATCCACAATTATAGTGTAGATAGATCTCATCAATAATCCAAAGACATAAATAAATCAGAGAACACAAGAAATACCCTAGGAAAACCCTCCATTGATTCAGAGGATGAAAAACCCAACAAACAATCTTAGAGTATGATTGATAAGTAGCAAAGAATGATTACAACACAATAGCATATTGCTTTCACCGAGAGCACCAGAGAGTGGAGATCAAATGGAGCATCGTATCTAACTTTCCAAGTGCGTAGCACTTTAATAACAAGTCAAATTAGGTTATCCAACAAATATAGAATGGTTGCATGCATCATTAACTTGTTAAAACTTGGAACACCGATATATCTTCAATCATACACCCCCCATTGACCTGGTGCCAAGCTGGCACTCCATAATTATATCGGACTAGAAGATATGCACCCTCACTTAATTAACTAACTATAACTGAGTTGTTCACTGAGTGTACTGAACTAAACTGGATGGAACTGCATGCAAATAAATGGAAATGAGTGTAGCTGCATAAAATTGAGTGTAATTGAACATAATTGAATGTAACTGAATGTAACTGAACATAACTGAATGTAACAAAACAAAATTGAATGTAATTAAAAATAATTCGATGTAATTGAACATAACTAAGTGTAACTTAATATAACTGAATGTAACTGAACAAAATTGAATGTAACTAAACATAATTGAATGTAACTCAACATAACTGAATGTAACTGAACAAAACTGAATGTAGTTGAACAAAACTAAATGTATCTCAACATAACTAAATGTAACTCAACAAAACTAAATGTAACTTCAACATTGTTATCTCCAGCAACCACTTGCATAAATTAAGGAGTTGATTCCTTAATTAATTGAACTTGTTTACCATAACTAATACTCAATTGATGTCTTATCAATTCGAGTTCAATTGGTGGCAACATGGGAAATTCGAATTCTCTCTCCATCTATGTGCTTATATTAATTATTTTTGCATGGTCCATATGTGTTTTCATAAATTCCATATCATATCATACTCATAAGAATTGTTTCGAACCTATGATCATATGTATTACCTCGGGTCATATCGTCACATGCTAAAGTAAATCACTATAGGGGTAGTTAATCCCTAAAGGAAACTTGTAGCACCTATTGACCATGACTAGCCATACATCACATAATATATCCACTTTACATAGTAAAGTACACCACCCCATAACATGAGGATATTTGTAGAACTTGATATTACTCACAAGTCTACTGACTTGATATTACTCACAAGTCTCAGCTTGATATTACTCACAAGATTTACCACCTCAATCACATGAGGATATTTGTAGGACTTGATATTGTGCGCAAGTCTATTGTCTTGATATTACTCACAAGACTCAGACCTTAACATAAGGTTATGATATTAACTATAAGATCCTAGTACAAGCGTCTCTCCCAAATATGACAATGTCATGTGAACTTAATACAATATAAGTTATGGACTTGATACAACACTGTTGATGTAATTGTAACTTCGGAATGTATTCACTTATGTATCTTATGTATTTAACCCCGATGTTTATTCCAGGAAGTGTTTGTAATGTAATTGAGTCATGCCATGCCCCGATGTTCGTATCGGGAGGTTCTATAATGTAAACAAGTCATGTCAACTCATTGTGGGTAACCCTCCTAATGATCAAGGGTTAAAGTCCCCGCAGTTTTGGGGCACTAGGGTTATTAGACTCTCCTAGAGAAGTCGGCCCTAGTAGGTTATTGTCAAGTCAGGAATTAGTATAAATAGAGAGTGACCCTCTCTATTTATCACACACTCACTCACACTCAGTTGTAGCGCATGGCTGAGAGAGAAGAAGACACTGGGGCTAGGAAGAAAGAGGCTACTGCTGTCGGGAGATCATCTTACTATTTTGGGGTTTTAATTTTGGTGTTGATTCTATCTCTGAGGAAGTTGAGGGGTTTTCTCCATTTATGGTTTCCCTGAGGAAAAACACTATGTTCATTGTCTCTTGTGTTTGATTGTTGTGCTTGTTTTTCTCTCAGTTAAAAGATCCTAATATAATGCTAGCTTACTGTTAAAATCTAACATGGTATCAGAGCTAACCTGAGAAGAAGACACTGTGCAACTGCGGGAACTAAGGCTTCCTACTTTGTGCATCTCTCTCCATGGATTTTCAACAAAACAAGGTTGGACTAACTCTCCTCCCTAGGGCGCATCTTTCTGTCGAAGCATAATCAAATTCTGAGCTTTTTCAGTTTTGGACCCGACACTACTGCCGAAAATTAGGGATTTCCACAGAAGTGGAATTTTTCAGTGAGCCCAGGCTTAGATTGATCTACTCCTCAAAATAAAAGTTTAGAGATCAAGATCAAAGCATTTGGTTGGACAAAACTCTGAAAAAGCCAAACCCTAATCTGCTCCTAAACCAGCACTGCAGAAATTCAACTCCAAATCCAGATCTGACATCTTGACTTGGCAAGATCTAAATCTTTTGTATTTCCATTTGAGGTTCTCAGTTAAGATGTCTCATCATACCAAGCTTGATGAAAATATTGAGGGAGTTGATAACTTTCGAGCCTAGAAGTATAGGATCTCCTTGGTCCTAGAAGAAAATGAGTTGGACTCCTATATTAATTAGGAGGTTCTAGTTCCAGAGGGAGATGAGGCTAAGGCCTTACACAAGAAGAAGTTGGTTATGGAAAAGAGGATTATTGTTGATTCAATCAAGGATCACCTCATCCCACAAGTGTCCTCCCTAAAGACACTTAAAGCTATGTTTGATGCCCTAACCAAATTGTTTGAAGGAAAGAACATAAACTGGAAGATGACTTTGAGAAACCAACTGAAGAATGTGAAGATTCAGAATGCAAAGACCATCCAGTCTTACTGTACAAGAGTATCTCATATCAAGGAACAACTAGAAGCAGTAGATGAAGAAGTGGAAAATGCAGAGATTGTAATGACCACCTCGAATGGTCTCCCTAGATCATGGGACTCCTTTATTCAAGGAATCTGTGCCAGAAAGAAGTTAGTCAAGTTCAACAGACTTTGGGAAGAATGCTCACAAGAAGAAGCTCGGATAGCAGCTCGAGAAGAAAAGATGGGAAGTGAAGATCAATCTCTCATAGTTTAATCCAAGAAACCAAGAAGGGATCATCATCATCATCATTCTAAAAGTAAGCACTCTTCCTACAAAAAATCTCAACTCAGATGTTATACTTGTGATGAAACATGGCACTTTGCCAGAGATTGTCCTAGAAATAAAAGAAACTCTCACAAGAAGAAAAAAAACAAGAGAAGACATCATGCTCATGCTCATGCTCATCCTGCAGAAGATGATGGACCTTCCTCAAAGAGAAATAAGCAAGAAAGTGATGATTCTTCAAGTGATGAAGAATATGTTTTGATTTTCGCTCTCACAGGAAAACATCACACATGGAAGAAATGATTGGCTTATAGACAGTGGGGCTTCCAAACATATGATGGGATTCAAAGAGTCTTTTGTGAGACTATAAGAACATGAATCACCTCACAAGGTGAAGCTCGGAGATGACTACCAGTTCCAATAAAAGGTAGAGGGGAATCCTCCTATAAGCTAGACTCTGGAAAGTCCATGAAGATGAAGGATGTATTGTTTGTACCGGGACTCAAGAATAACCTCCTCTCCATATTTGCATTAGATGCAAAAGGCATGAGGGTTGCATTTGTAGATGGCCAAGTTCTCATGTGGCCAAAAGGAAAGACCTTCGATGATGTAGTAGTGATTGGGGAACAAGAGGGAGGTCTATACAAATTGAAGGGCCATCCAGAACAAGCCTTGGTCCATGACACAGTAGAGCCAAATGAACTTTGGCATAGAAGGCTTGCACATGTGCATTATAGAGCACTACCACTTGCAAGCAAATCTATTGAAGGTCTTCCATAAATTCAAGCAAAACATGATGCAGTCTGCAAAGGATGTGCAAAAGGAAAGAATACAAAGAATACATTTCCAAGTAGCGAGAGCAAGGCAAAAGGAATCTTGGAAATCATCCACTCCGATGTATGTG